>VYYI01000820.1:0-25259 GCA_021029175.1 Bilobella aurantiaca
GCGTGCATTGTCCACGAATTGTCTAAAACTTTTTCAAAAATTACTAAATACACTAATTACGAAAATATGATGTATTGGCCATCAAACAAAAATTATGATGACTAATTACAAAAACATAGAAAACAAGGGAAAAGTTCTTATAGTACTTGTCAAAAACTACGAGTATGTGCTAGGATGACGTATTTTGGCAAGTCTTTAGAAACAGCGGTAATTTGTGGTCTGCCTTCATCCGAGGCACAGGGTCTTATCAAGCTCGATGCGCCTCGTAGGAATAAGTTTATCAGTAATAGCTCATTATTGTTTATAGCATCATTATTTAATACTTGTAATTGTATTGTGCAAAGTTATTTTGCGTAGTTATAATGAATAGTTCATTTTTAATTATTATTTTGTATTGTTGTCGGGTTGACAGTGGAGCCTTGGTCGCAGCATTTAGACCTTTGTCGGAAAAAAGCACAATCGAACACTTCGAGAGTTCACGGTGAACTAATTTTAGTGCAACTAAAATTACTCATTAGTGGTCTAATTTTTAATTGGAAAATAAATTGCTGAGGCTGTCGTAAAAGCGAAACTATTGTGTTTTCAGAAAATCCAAATTATTAACTTTATTGTGTCAACTTTTCAATAATTAAAAATAGAATTGTGACAGTTACTGTCCAATTTTATTTGCTGTAGGAACTTTAGGACTATGAATCGAAATAAAAATTAGCAACCAATTGTGTGTGTGTGTGTAAATGTGTTGTTACACAAAGTCAACTCAAGATTTTATACCTTGAAATAGCATACGCTACTTGAGTTCATTAATTTAATTTGAGTAAATTAATTAACAAACACCCAACTACACCATGTTTTCAAATACTATTTAACTCCGAAGAAATTTCTACGGGATCAATCCATTATGTCATGTTAGCTGATGTTTTAATTCTATTTCTATTCGCAATTCTATTTTGAATTATTGAAAGGTTGACAGAATAAAGTTAATAATTTGGATTTTCTAAAACCACAATAGTTCCGCTTTTACAACAGCCTCAGCAATTTATTTTCCAATTAAAAATTAGACCACCAATGAGTAATTCTAGTTGCACTAGCATTAGTTAAACCTGAATTGTCGAAGTGTGCTATTTTCCGACAAAGGTCTAAAGGCTGCGACCAAGGCTTCACTGTCAACCCGACAACAATAAAAAATAAATAAAAATGAACCCTTTATTATAACTACGGAAAATAGCTTTGCACAATATAATTAAATGTAAGCTGTCTTTAAAACTACAATATTAAAGTTACGGATACGACAACCTCCGCAAATCGAGGTGCAAATCTCATGTAAGTTAGCCTCGGTATAACTAAAAGCTTATTATTAATTGAATTTGTCAAATTCTTCTTTCAGTCAGAATCGTCACGATGGTCAATAAATTAGGGATAACTCTGAACACGACTCATTTGATCGCCTCCCTCCCTCTTTTTTATTTTCTGCTAATTGTTTCTCACGCATGCGCAGTGGTGCCTGACCAAGGACAACGACGTGCCTTTTATTATAGGTAAAGGGTCGTTATTTGACATTCCCGCAGAGCGGATGGTCAACATGAAAGGAGAGGGTATGGATGTGGTAGGGATAAGGACTCATTAGTATAGATATAGTTATTCATGCAAATGATGAAAATCTTCTCAATTCTTAGAAAAACTGTTGCGAAACTTTTATATCCTCTGTCTGAGTATGCCTAATCACGGCGATACGGGCATACTCAAGGTCAGAGGCAAGGCAATTCCTTTTAGGTGACAACCAGCTGCAAAGACTTTTTTGTGGCTGATCGGGGGATTTGAACTTCCTTCTCACGCTGGCTATTTGAGGGTACCCTATAGATACCCTACGCCACTAGACCAAGTGCCTTTTATTATAATAGTAATTATATAATTTGGAGTGGCTCCCTTGTTTAGTGTTAAATTGAAAAAAGAAAACCTGATGTAGGGATGTAAAAAAAAAGAATCAACCTGCTTCAGGAAAGTTTATTGTGAAAATTCTTCATAATAAAAACAAAGAACACTAAAGTATTAATTTAATTAAATTTGCACTTTGCGTAAATTCATTGTGGTGTTTTGTGCAGAATATAAAATCAAAACATAATCGCAATATACCATAAATAGGGTTTTTGCTTTGATTATATTTATTCGGGGTATACGGTATAGTAAATTCTAAGCTCGAAAGATGTACAGAAGAAAAGTTAAGTTTAGTTTAACTAAAAATCTATAATTTCCAAATACATTGCTAACTTTTAACATTGCTTTTTATTTGGAAACAATCTTAAAATCAATGGATCCATATCTACCTTTAAGTTTAAATAAAAGTAAATAAGAATAAATTTGCCCATCGAATATATATTCAGCAATTCGAACAAAAGCTGCAACGCACATTTCTTCCGGAAAAGTTTCCCTTAATTTTTTCCCCGCCAATCGCGTATCCTTCGTCGTGTCTTTAAGCAATTTTATTGTTTGTTCAAATGAGCTTTTCAGGGAAATTCCCTCTCGTACAACGCGGCGCAGGATGCAATTATCTGTTGAGGCGTGCTTAACCATATCCTTATTTAGCCCAAAAATATCATTGAAAAGTCCTGCCGCTAGGTTGTATCCATTCACAAAAATTTCGAACAAAAGGCTTTGTCTCACTTTATCCGGGAGGCGGACACCCTGAACCGCTGCAATAAATTCCAGTGGCATTTGAAATCCAGCATTTAAGCCGCGCACAACTTTAAGCGCCTCTTCGGAGAATCTGTCACTGTCACACTCCATATCCAGTGTTACCAAGGGAACAGATTCGGATGATTCAAAAAGAGCGCGATTCGGAAATTTCAAATTTTCGCGTATCCCTGGAATATACGTGGCAATGTCTTCTACCGAGACGGCTAGAGCGCTGAGTCCAGTTTTAAGAATAGGAAATTGGAGGGCGATTTTGTTATAATATTCCGTATTGCCCGTGTCAAATAGAGCGTGCCAGTTGTCATAGTTACGGTAGAAGGCGGCCGTTGTCATGGAAACTTGATGCATGATCTCTTCGTCATCAACTAAATCATCTAGATGGAATATTATGGCAAAAATGTCTGACACTGACTGAAATACTCGAGAACGCACATCTTCTGTGGGGAAGATTAAGCAGCAGATTGTGAGCCAATCACGAAATCGGACTTTAAGATCATCTTCATCCAAATCTTCGTCTAATTTTCGCATGCGTCGTACATAGCTACGAAGAATTTCGTCCTGATCCGCTTCCTCCATTGTATAGAAATTTGATACAGGAAATGATCTTAACAATAAAATATAATCGTTATATGTTATAATTTTTGCATTTAAATATATTGTCTATTACTTATAGTTAATTGCAGTTAGCTAGATTGCTTGAAGTTAATTACCCTTGCGGAAGAATAAGGTCAATTTCTCCTTGTAGATCGGCTTTTCCATATAATTCATGATCAGTTGCTGGATAACTGAAACTGACTTTTAAGAACTTTCCGGGCTCAATATTATTAGGCAGAAAATCTAGCCTTATTGGAGAATTCGGTTTAGAAGTCATTTTTAACTTACTTTTAATTTGAAAAGTCTTGCTTTAAACAAATTTGAAATAAGGTTAGTAACAGATATAAATTAAATGTTTTAAAATATTAAATAGTTTTATGTTGAGCGGGGTGTTGATGGAATTGTGTTCTCTGCTCAAAGAGAACAATTAATCAGGTGAGAATGAAGAGGGAACATTTAGTGGAAAATATCCAAGGTTAACATAAAAGTTCAAGTTTCTAATATGTGTAGATTTTGGGAAATCCAGTTGTTGAGCGTAATGGCACAATAGAGTTGTGAAGTGAACTTGTTTTGAAACGCAAAAAAAATTACTGTTACCGCTAATTAAGTTCGTCATAATTTAAGGTCAAGCACAAG
Organism: Bilobella aurantiaca; assembly: GCA_021029175.1. Taxonomy (NCBI): domain Eukaryota; kingdom Metazoa; phylum Arthropoda; class Collembola; order Poduromorpha; family Neanuridae; genus Bilobella; species Bilobella aurantiaca. The sequence continues at coordinate 3,919 of VYYI01000820.1, forward strand.
GAGACACAATTCCCAAGAAGTTTAATCACTTTACGTTTGATGATGTCAGAGGAAGTATAAAAGTCAAAATCATGTTTTTGCTTTAAGTTTAATTGGTTAATTTTATTTGAAATATGTGCTCCAACACGCAATGCTGGACACTAATATATACTCCTAAATACTGTGTTCAAGAATTCTACTTAATTATCATCAAACATCAATAAATGAAAAAATCAAATAAAATATAGTGTTTAAGTGAAGTATTTTGTAGATTAATTACGTTGGGGAAATCGGTGTAATATTATTGATTATAGTCTTTTCCATAAAAAAATACAAACTACTAAAATAAAGCCGATTATACCATGTATGTTATATGTATTATGTCTTCATTGCAGGAAGTTAAAAAATACAGTATTGATCAAACTTAACTCTGGGAAATTAGCAGTGTGGAATTGATTTCAATTACAAAACTATTATATTCTGTTGAAATATTTGAAAATAAAAAGAATATTAAAAAAAAATTAAATAATGACTTGGAGGATTATAGTCTGAAGCAGGAGGGGTCGCAAATCCGTGGTAGTTTGAAAAATCCGGATTTGGTAGATTTGACGGATTTTGAAAACTAAATCCGGATAAAATCCGGATTTAAATCCATGTAACAAATTAGCCACCCAAAAGCATTAGTATTCAATACATGCTACTTTGTAGTATAAATGCTTTAATTAACAACACATATTTTACTTTGTATCATCCCCTTCCTGTTTAAAATAATACCACACCAAAACTTTTTCAATTTTCTCAAAGTTTGAGGAAAGTTCAGGATATTATAAGGCATAAATTAAGCATTCCTTTCTACTCAAGCAGCAGCAATGGAGAATCTTGAATACATTTAAATTCTTAACCAAAAATTTTTACAAATTACAAAACATAGATTTGCCAACTTGTACTTTCACTAGGCTTATTATTGCTGCTCGCAAACCTAAACAACTTATTTATTTTATTGAGCTATTAGGCGATTTTTGTTGTAATAAGCGGAAAAGTTTTACCAATTCAGTATTTTCACAAAAATTGATGCAATAGATTGGTTTTTAAGCATCTTACATCGCCTCTTAATTCATCGCAACTCCCGTAGAAACAAATTTGAGTTTCTGGTTTTTAGTAAAAAACGGTAGCTTAAACTTTTGCCGGACACTATATCATAAAAAAGTACAGTAAACTGATTTAATTTTCTAAGATACAAGGTGACTCAATTTTTGCTATTCGGATAATCGGAAGTAAGTAAAGATACTCTAAGCCGGATTCCATTGTTTAATAAATTTAGTGTTTTGAAAAATCTCTCAGAGTTAAATTCTTTGAATATTTATGATCGAGCTTTTAAAAAATGATTGTTCTAGCGCTTATACTCAAAATCCCAAATGTTCATTTGTTGGAAACAGCACGACACTAAACATACAAATAACTTCCATAAATACTATAAACGTGAAAGAAATGTGTTGTTAACTAAAGCACATTATAGCTAAATTTGTTAACCTCATATATCCAAATTCTTAATAAAGTAAGTCCGTAAAATCCGTATTTCAAAGAATCTCAAAAAAATTCTTTTTTAATTTGCCTAAATTGGCTCATTTGTATCAGAAAAATCCGGATTCGAAAAATAAAAATCCGGATTTGGAAGAATCCGATATCCGTCAAAATCCGGATTGAGACCCCTAAGCAGGACACAATATTTCCAAAACCTAATTAAACTTTATTTGCTCTTCCGAAACACTTCCCGTGATTCGAATACTAGCACGCCTCAGTTTAGTGACAAGTTGACTTTGGGAAAATTGTTTCAACAAATGCGGTTTTTCAGTTTTTTCAAAAGGGGCAGGAGGCTCAGTGGCTGTAAGTTTTTCCAAGTATTGCTCCTTAGTGAAGTAAACCAAGTATTCCGATTGCTCAATACGAAAGAAGCGATTATTGAGGTATTCGAGACTTAGGGCAATAACATGCCTGCCTTCTACTTGATCAGTAATAACTACTTGCAACCAGTAGAAATCTACTGCATACTGATGAAAAAGTGCATCAACGTTAGGGTCATTTGGGCAAGGCATGTTCATTGGTATGTAGCCAATACGGTATTCATAGTTTTCTTTTAGCGGTAAAGTGTCTTGTGGTAGTATGTCATGTATAGTTTTCATTATAGTTCCAACGCCAGCTCCCATCCGCAAATCCTGTAGAAATACTGCGTTCGGTTTCCACGTCTACAAAAACACCATATATTTTAGCTATTGTGTAGTATTGTACTATTCCACTGTGTGCGGAAGATATAAAATTATTTAGCTAATTTCCAATTTCATATCGCTTACTGCTTTGGCTTCATCATTCCATTTTCCATCAATAAACTCCGTCCCGAGCATCATAAAATTTATCGCCGAAAATTCGGCAAGTAGAGGCGTGCGCATATGTCCTCCAACAAAATTAATGTTTTGAACTCCATTAACTACGGTAACCGACATGAATCTGAAGTGTGAATGCTTTTCGTAAATGATTTTTCTATGCTCAAGTATGATTATATATCTTCCGAGGCTGGGACTATGCCATGCTTTGCACACAGTATAGTTCCTTGAACTAATCCATTCCGAAACGAGTCCCGCTGGAAGCTTTTTGACAATATAATCTTTGCAAGATTCCTAAAATTTTGAGTTAAATTGTAAAAACACGCAAAAGCAAGTATCACTTATTCCAAAATATTTAATAAAATTTCAAATTTTTCAAATATTTTTCACTACACTTTAAACGTTTTAAGTTGAGTTATGCTAAAGGTAAATAAGTAAACTTACCCAAATGGGAATTTGTGCTAGTTTTTCTGCGTTTTTTAAATATTTCTCTTTTCTAGCTCTTGCTTTATCCAGAGTTCCTAATTTACCAATGTATCTTAAATGACTGTGATGGAAAACGAGGAAGAAGAAACGCTTCTCATCAGTTGCGTTTTCTAGTTCACCAATCGTATATGAGATTTTGAGGCTCGTGTTCACTTCCACATCTTTGGCGCCAAACGATTTTACAGAAATATTTTGAAAAGAGGAAGACCAAGGGGCCCAGGCTTTAAGACCGCGTTCAAGTGCAGCACTGCTGCCCTTCAAAGGTGCGAAATCAGAAACCTTTAAAAAATCCAAAATTAAAACTTCAATCATTGAACCCTATATAACCGATCCTATTAAATAATATGGTACAAACTAACTCCGTTATAATATTATAATTATCAATGTAGTTAATAAGCAAACAATAAGTATAAATTAGATTTATTTAAGGTTAACCAAGTAACGAATTCCAAATTATAGAGTTATAGTTTAGTCAAGGTTGGCTAGTAGTATAGTTCAATCACTTACATTATTTTCCTCCGTTTCTCCAACCAGCGGATCAACATTACCCTTTCCAGGTTTATCAGTTATTATGCAAAATTCGGCAAATGTGACACAGACTAAAAGTATAGATATTTGAGGTATTGAAATCATTGTTGATACTCAAGCAAGAGAAGCAGTAAATTTTGTTAAGTTTTTGAAATTTTCACTTCAAATTAAACGACTGCAGCTTTTTATTTATCAAAACCAAATCTACAGCCACAATTTATATTTCCATCCACTAGTCACGTAGCTATATTATTCTCTTAAATTGAATAGAATAGTGTTTTTGTACTTAATCGCATGTTTTTCTTTTCAAATTTAGAGCTTCGAGAAACTATTTTCAGCTCAATTTTGAAGAAGTGTTTTGTTTCTGAGCGAAATAAATATTTTTGCTACTTCATCAAAACTGTAATAATAAAATATAAAAATGGGATAGAAAGGCGCGTGTGCGTTTAGAATAAGTTTGAACAGGGAAAAATTATCACTTAACTAATAAATATATGTATTTAGCATCAGGTTTTTGTGTTTCCCTTATTTTGTGCTATAAATCAAACCTTGAATAAATTTTAATAATAATTTATCAAGACTCGTTAGAACATGTATTAGTAATGGATTGTAACATGTTACAGTATATAAGCAGTGTAAAATGATACAGGCGCTCTTATTTTGAACATTAGAAACAAATAGTATGTGTTGTTTCACACTGTTTATGTAATTGAAGACGAGTTTAAAATCAAGAAAAAAAATATACAATTATAAGATGTTTATTTATTCGGATTCCTATCTAATTTTTAAACAATAATTCATAGACGTTAGGAGTTTAATTGGCTTATTTCAAAAATTGTTTCTAGTCAATTTATGTGTAACAATGTACATTTGAGCTCATAAAATCCATATAAATTGCGAGGTGGATTTTGAAAATGCAACTAATTGAGTGGAAATTGATTGTGAATGGAAAATAATTGAAAGTTCTTGTACTAGAGCGACATAATTTTACAATTTGATGCCTATTAAAAGTTATCAATATTGAGAGCAAGCGTATCAAATTTGATAACTTATTCTACAAGCCGCGGTTGATAAAAATGAATTCTTCAATTGACTCAATTTTAAAGCAATCCTTTGCTCAAATACTTTTTTTTTGCCAGGAACCCAAACACAAATAGGACGTCAACATAACCTAAACCTAACCACCAACCTTCAGTTTTTCACGCACACTATGCGTTTATTATATACATGTAATAAATCTTGTACTAAAAGCCTTGTAACAATATTTACGCAAATAATGCCATAATTTCATACCCAATTTACACTGTACTCTTAATCTTCACTGCCAAGAAATAAAATTAATAAAGCCAAACAAGCCGTCCTAGCACAAGAGAATTCTTGTTTTGATTTTTATTTCCTCCTGTCCTTACACTGGAATATTTGGCTAGTCATATATCTTTTTGAATAACGAAAGAGTGCTGTGCCACAAAAATTAATATTAAGGATTTCACATCTCTTGACGTCCTGCATGCATTGTTCGACTATCGCTTTTCTACATCCGGCGCAAAAATTCCTTTAGGTACGAAGTTAATGTTTAAAAAAATTGCCCCTGTTTGTATGTATGGCTAATTTACAGTTTGGCACTTCCAAAATCTTGCACAATGTTGTTTTGATTAAACTGTAAGTTTTCCTGCCGAAGCCTCTCTTCCGAAGTCTTTGGTAACAACCATTCGCTGTTTTTTAAATACCACAAAACTGTGCTTTCCAGTCCTTGTTCAAACGTTTGTGGATAAGTGAAATTCATGTTTCTCATTTTGGTTCCATCGAGAGCGTAGCGAAGGTCGTGACCCGGGCGACTTGAGTGAAAATCCACCATTTCGTACTTCAGTGGCTTTCCAATAGTCGTTGCAATCATTGTTGCCAATGTTAGGTTATCTACCTCTTTTTCGCCGACGATATTAAATTTGTCTCCAACTACGTTTCCATGGCGATGATGTTGCTCTATTAGAAACAGTAGTGCTGCAGCTACATTCTTAGCATGGAGGTAGAACCTGGTACCAGCTTTGGTCTTGTTAGCATTCGCATGAATAAGGATACGCTGCCCACTGTTGACGGCGTTAATCACCTTGGGTACAAATTTCTCAGGGTGCTGCCTCTCTCCAATCACGTTCATCGTGTGCGTAATTACAACAGGCAACTTGTAGGTGTTGAAGTAACTAATTGCGAGTTCTTCTCCTCCTGCCTTCGTCGCTGCGTACGGGTTGCCTAAAATAGTGTTTGTAATATTAATATTTGCACATTTACAATCATATTATGACCAATTTAGCAAAACAAGGAAGTCCTAGGACAGAAGCATTTTAACTTAACTTCTCAGTCCTCCTGTTTTAGACGGGCTTGTTTGGCTAGTGCTAACTATATTTACAATTTTTTGTTGCAAAGTCGCGTTCCACTGTAGCACTGCTTTGCTCTCCTTTTTTTTTCAAAGCGATAAATTAAAAACAAAACTAGTCGATGCCTGCCACAAGCACTTAAAGTTTGAAATGCAGGTAAATTCTTGTCTAACCGGTATTTTCTCAGCAATAAACATCGGCGTTGGATAGGACCCAAAATTGGACAAAAATAATTGAATCTCCCCAAAAAAAAACCTGCGTTTCTCTCGATCACCGGACTAGCATTGCTATTTCAGTGTGTATTACGTTTTTCTACGACAACATACATTTGCAAGTATCATTTTATGTTTTTTAAATTATAAGTCCTTGTAACGGAGTATTTAAAAAAAATCAAAAATAGGTCAAAATTTTTTACTAGACAGGTAATATGGGCAGTTCTAGATTGAAGTACTTTTTGCTAAATCGGTACGCCTACGGTAAATATCCCAGTTTCTAATTAAATTGTTTATTGTATTGTAAATGGTAACTTGCATGATTTGTAGCGGTCCCACTCTTTGTAGGCTACGCCTGGAGGGGCGGGGCCAAAAACTTCATCAGTTGAGAAGTAGAGAAATAGCTCAAGCGATTTCTGTTTTCTGGCATATTCAAGAAGGTTGCATGTTCCGATAACATTATCCTTAACAAATTCCATTGGAGAGTCAATACTGCGATCGACATGCGTACTTGCCGCCAAGTGTAGAATGTAGTTGATTGGACCAAGACGCTGCTCCAAGTACTCGTTGATTGGTGAGCGTAAATCGTGAAAAATAAACTCAACACGCCCGGTGAAATTCTTATTATTCTTTTCAATGTCCTTGAGACGGTGCATGGTGGAGGCGGAGTCTATTTTGCTGATTCCAATAATGAACCAATCAGTCTTGGACAATAGGTAGTCGGCCACGTGATGTCCAATGAATCCATCCAGGCCTGTAATGACGACACGTTTTGATCCGTTGCTTTGACTAAAGGCCATTTTTGAAATTGAGCTGGATGCAATACTTCTGACAAAGTTAGCCTCTCCTTGAGTTTCTGAGTTTCAAGTGAGATTTCAAGTCGAAATTTGTGTTGCTAAATTTAGAATGAGATGTTATTTATCACTTGAGTTGAAATAACTAATTAGTGTGCTCTGCTAATTGGTTTATCTGGGAATACTTCACACTTTACTCTATCGAACTCTGTGGTTTGAGAAATGCAAGATACCGTCAAGTACAACAACCTTTACATTTTGGTGGTCGCATTAAACACAATCTGTTATTTTAATATCGGGTACAATATTTAACAAGTAGAGAATTGTTCCAAAAGTGCGCATAATTAGTATTTGCAATTTGAATTTAGAAAGTGCTCCAAAATTTTGAATTTACTTTGGATTTAGGTTGCTTTTAGTAAAAAAAAAAGCGTTAAGAATTGAAATATTAAATATGCACTTATTATCCAATTATAAGAAGAATGTCAAATACCAAACTAATATTTTTTAGTAATTAAAAGCGATTGGTTGTTATGCAAACTATTAAGGTAGCAAAACACTGCAAAATTCAAACTTGATAGTCTGAACAGGATTCTTATTTCAAATATTTACGTTTAAATATTTGTGTAAATTTTGGGAATGGATAATTACGAGTACAGCAGAACTAAGCAAACTCTATACTAAAAATTTAACATAGATTCTGCGCTTTTTATAATTCTAGGGGAGGATGCTAAGTATCCTTTTTGTATTAAAATGCTGTTTCAGAACAAAAATTATTAAAACTGTATATCTGTCTGAGGAGGTTCTTGATTGTCCAATTGTCTACAAACTCAAGCAAAACGTTTTAAACGTTTATAAAAATAGATTTTGCGCTAACCTCTACTGTCATGCTTTATTGTACTTTTTCTGCATGACTGAAATTCTGTTTTTAGAATTTTAAGCTTACGCGCGTAGACTCGTTTTGTTGCGTACGCATAACCTCCCATTGGCTACTCAAAATTGACGGCTATAAGAAAGACTTAAAAAAGTACGACATCTTTTTTATGCAAATGATTTATGTTTGAGTTATGATTCAAATACGTTTGAGTTTATTTCCTGCTGTTGTTGACAAGCAAAAATGAATCATATGCGCTAATTCGACCGTGACCAAAAGCATTATTAGGCCAATTTTCTTCACTGAAACCACCACAATTTTGCGCCGGCATAACCAACCCAGAACGAACTGAGCCGCCTTGCAGAATATATTTTAATTCAGGAACGAGTAGGTCTGGCGCAGCACTCAACAGCAACGCGGCCACACCAGCAACGTGCGGAGCAGCCATGCTTGTACCTTAAGAATTATAATTTTGCAAGAATATTATAGAAACAGGGTAAATTGACACAGAAAATGTCTGATGAAAATATATTTTTGAATTACTGTATATTCATTACCTTTCTATCTATTATTATACATATATTATTATGTTTATATAAAATAAATTTAGTGAAGTAATTTTGACTTACCGGTAAACTGCGCATAATCATTATCTGCCCTGTTGTAGGCAGAGTACACATCTGTGCCTGGCGCTGAAAAGTCAGGTTTTATGTATCTGGTGATTGGACTAGGCCCACGTGAGCTTGAGTCTCTCAAAGCGTCATGTTCGTTCGTATTTCCCACGGCAATTGCCAATAGATGTACTGCTGGTGCCCCAATACTCCAGCAATCCGGGCCTGAATTGCCACTTGAAAATATAGGCACAATTCCGGCTCTGACCCAGGCATCTACAACGGGACTGAAAAAGTCGTTCTGGGCATGCGTGCCCCAAGAATTAGAGACGACGCGTGGTGCACGAGAACAGTCAGGGGCAGAACCGTTTGCCAGAGTTGGGCACTGAATAAATTGTCCACATGCTAATAAGGTCGAAAAGCTACAGTCTTCGTCACTGCAACCACGACATGACATCCATTGTGAGTTTGGAGCTACGCCAATGCCGTTGCTTCCAGCAATAGTTCCGATAGTATGCTAAAAGTAACAATATATTTCGATAATTGCTTCAAAATTGTTTTTTTTTCTAAACAGTACCATTGACTTTAATTATGCTCACATGAAGGGTAAATAAAATAACTTGTGCAATACATTTATTTAAATTATATGTACCGATATTAACAACTACATTAGTTACAACATATAACCTCATAAATTTTTTGGTGTTATACAACATCTATATACACTCTACAGTATTCAAAAGCTTGTTTAAACTATGCACAATCAAATTTGTGCCTTTATAATAATATTACTGCCCATGTTTTATACAACTATACTTACAGTGCCGTGTCCATTGTCATCAAATGGTTCGAGACTTCCACTAAACGGATCAAACCAGCCATAGTCCCCAACAAAATTGTCTCGAATTGCCTCATGCGTGTATCTAACTCCGCTGTCAATTGTGCCGACAATAATACCCTCACCACTGTTTCCTCCATCCAGGTTCCACACTTCTGGAACTCTGATCTTCTCCAGCCCCCACGTGACATTTGACCTTTGACCCTTAATTGGGGTACCCCTTTCCAGAGTAAGTATCTCCAAGTTTTGGTCTTCCACAATTCTGGAAACTTCTGGAAAAGTATTTATAAACTGAACTAGGGCCGAATTCGCATTTTTAATTGAAATTTGATTTGTGATCCAAAGTATTGTGAAGGGCGTTTTGCTTTCTTCGAGAAATGATACAACTTTGACTTGTGACTCCAGAGCATTTTGTTTGAGAGCAGACGTAACGGTATTTAGCTGTGCATTTCTGTTTAGGAAAGTTTTAGGCAGAGAATTTAGAACAGGAGCGGTAGAGCCAAATGACACCAAAATGTTAGCGACTCCATTTTTGTTCAAACCTATTTGAACAGAGGATTCGATGACGGCAGACAGAGTTACTGTTGCCGTGGAGAGTAATGCAAGGACAAACAATCTAACCTTCATTGTTTGCAAGTTTAACTAACTTTGAAGTATTTTAAAAGGTACTTTAAGTTCTTTGCGCAGTAAAATTGTAAGTTTGAATTTGTGCATTTATAGGTAAAAAATTTATTGTAACAGAGCTGAAAACCTGTTATCACGCAGTATTATGAAATGCCAATGGGATTTTGGAAACCATGGCTGATTGTACTAATCCACGATTCGAAATTGTGCACACATGAAGTACAATAATGATTAAAAACAGCAGAAATTTTCTAATTTTGAACTCTAGGAATTTCCATCTTCTGATAAGCAATGCAGATTTGATGAATTGAAAAGGTTTGAAACATGATTTCAGTGTTTCCCAAAACTCAAGTGAACTCAATGCACAAAGTGCAAAATGATCAGTTGAAATTATAAGTGAACTTTTAGCTTCAAATCTTCACTTGATTAGTGTTCACAATTGCTTAATTCTACAATGGCGCAATCAAATAATCAGTTTCGAAGCCAATTACGTAATTTGTACTTACTATTGGTTTTTGAAACTTATCTTAACGCTGCACAAGAAACTTAAATTGAACATTTAAGCTACTTGTGTTGTTTCACCGCCATTTTGCATTTAATTCAAATGTGCTCGGGTTTGCATCATTGTTGTATGTGCACAATATGCACATACCTATGTCACGGTAAGTTTTATGATTACATCAATGTATATTTCTAGATGTTGTAGTTTGCAAATTAGAATATTGAACCTTTTCGTATTCCTATACTTTAAATAAAGTAAATTAATCAACTAATAAAATCTTACTCCACTTGTACTAGGTTTTAGGCAGTTATTATATAAATTTTTGTTTCAAACTGGATATTGTTTTGAATTTTACAACATGGTGACTAAACTCCTGTTTTATCAAGGCATTTACTGACTAATTAACTAAACTAAGCTAACAAACTAAGCTACTTAAATCAACAAGAAAAACTCACTAGCATTACAATTTTTGCCATCATGAATGTTGGCAGTACATTATTGATATAAGTAGAAAATGATGGACAAATCACCGCCTTCGAATCACCTTGAGGAAAATCAATTGTAAGTAGACGAAAGGAACACCTTGTTTTCCAATACCTCCGTACCCGCCTATTTCAGGTAGACTAGGACTGAACGTTACGGGAAATTCATGTTTGAAAAAAAAAATTTTAAATCAAAATCAAGTCCTTAAAATGAAAATGATATAAGACAAGGTGCTTGAAAAATAGTTAAATATTTCAAGAGTAAATTACGTCCTATCCATGTTTCTATCTTTCGTACCTAACTCATTATGACGTAGTTTCTCTCCCACTTTCTCTGGTTGTTCGTTTGGAGAAAGTTTGAGAAATTTCAGTCTACTTTCACTAAAGAAACCGCAACCGCAAAAGTCTAAACATTTGTAAATGCAAGTTTTGATGACATGCAGGAGTCTCGCCCACATCAAAAGAGCCTACTAATTTCATATTCTCGTGTTATGAGATCTCGGAAGCATAATTTAGGCCAAGGAAGGTCCAATTCCCCTACAACACGCACTTCAAGCATCAGCATCTCTCAGCATCTTTCTTATTACTACTGTCTCAAGATCTAGACAATCATTTTTCGTGGCATATATAATTAAATTCGGGATGAAGTGCTGTCAGAATTAAGCCTACGCTTTTACTTTGCTAAAAAATAATGAGCTATATTTTTGAGTGAATAACTTTATTTAATGAGGTTCCCTAAAAATAGCTTTCACTGACAGTAAGTAGTTTACAGGTTTGTGTAATCAACTTCAATTACATCAATTTCTGCAGTTTTGTAAACATGCACTTTTTTTTAAAGTTTTTTTCAGATTGAGTAATTTTATTGGCTACTATACAAAAACCAAATAGGACAAAAAATAATGATATGTAAATATTAAAGCACAAGCTTTTTAAATCTTATTTTTCAACTCGATTAGTTTTTAATTTTAAATAATTTTAGAGGCTATAGTTATAGCCTCAGAAGTTTTACTTCCTTTAAAAGTTATGTGACAAAATCACAACAAAAATAACACAAAAAACGACGCCAATTTTGGACTCCTGTTTTCATGGCCATAACTACGTAGGTGGACCAGTAGCTAAATTATACCTTGTGGTCACTTGTCATTTCTGGCCAAAGCCTTAGGACATTTACCAAATCAATTTTCTTTATATGATATTTTTGGCTTTGTTTCACCATCGAATCCATAGAATCTCTGCTTAATGTTTTTGTTCCATCAATTTCTAATAAAAATGTCAAACAATTTCCTTTATCCAAGCGTGGATAAATATACTCTTTTCAATTTCTACGAGAGATGCCGCCTCTTAACTGCCGTAATTAATTTACCACTTATAAATAAATTGTCTTGAAATCTTCAATGCTGTCGATATAATATCAGACTTGAGTACAACTAACTTTGCACACATATAGCATGAGTGCAACTTTTCCTTTCAAATGCAAAATGCACTTAAATCTCATTCAAAGTTGATAAGTTGGTATTTACCTGACTAAGAATGCAACTCTTACAATCACTAAAATTTTAGAACATTCTTAAAACTTTTTCTCGAAGTAGGACATAATGTGAACTCAAGTAATTTTTCAAATACAGTTTCTCAAATTTTATTCTCGATTTGGATTTAGAATTTTTCTTTTCTCAAAATCAAATCGAATCACTATTTATTTTAAGCTAGACATTTGTCTCAAATAAGTGAATTCACCTAATTTTTTTAAGCATTGTGAACAAAATGGCTCAATTTTTTTTTAATTCAAAGCGAATACGAGTGTTGAGAAAATTATCATATTTACCTTTTACAATATGAGTAAGCATGGGACGCCCACAACAAGAAAGTAATGAAACCACACTTTAAATATCATTTAATTGGTTTATTTTGAAATTAAATTTTGAATTGGATTAACTAGGTTCTTATTAATTGGAGGTTAGTTTGAACCCTAAATAATTAACTTTACCTGTAATTAGGGATATCAGGTCTCAGTCATTTGAGTTCCTCATCTCGTTCCCTCTTGCCTCAAGAGACGCAAATCACGTTAACTCTACTTCCTCCTCGACTAGTACGCCTCAAGCAAACAATTAAAATTGTGGAGCTATAAAACTAATTCCCAGTGAAAGTAATTAGGGTTAAGTAATTAGTTACAGTCCGGAATGGAAAAAGGAGAAAGCGTGACACGCAGAGTTGGGGATGACATTGTCATAGCCGCTCATCATATAAAGGGAATTCCTAGGGTACACTTCTAGGCTCTAAAATTCTAGTGTCTATTGCGTCTAGAAACAAAATTTACTCTCTTTCTATTGTCGGAGTGAAATTCCGCCCTTAAGTGTCCAGTGAGCCCTTAGTCGGAGGTGGCTGAGAGGGCATGAAGGGTCTCGAGGGGTGCCTTGAGGGGGGTCTCCAAGTCCTCATCCCGTTTACCCCATGAGTTGCCCAACTTCTCCCAGGCTCGCTTTCCCCAGAGGCCCTTTAAGTTACCCCATCCTCTCTCTCCATCTGGAATTCGCTTTCCCCAAGATCCTACAAAAAGAAGAGCAGAGCATGAATGGAAGGCAAACAAGGCATTATGAGCCTTTCATTTTACTTTCACCACTTTCTCCGATTAGACCATTCAGGAGAAAGCACGGGCAAATACGTGTACAGGGGACATTTATTCGGTAGTACTGAGAGTCCTACAGGTTGTACAAAAGCCCACTAATTACTTTCTCAAAGTTTTCAAAATTTTCAAAATCCGCTTAATGTGAGTGATTGAAAAAGTTTTTCAATAGGAGCTAGCCTACACCAACCATTTCGGCTTCGAATCTCTTTGCAGAGATTTTTGCTTTTTAGATCAAAGTTTTCTTTTTTCATATAAGTTGTATAAAGCAAAATTAGTTTTGAGTATTTTTAATTTTGTTTTTGCAGTACATCAAAATTTGTAGTATTTTAGGTTACTTATGTTTGGTCTATACTGAGCATCAGTAGATTATTTTGCTCTGTTTTTGATAATATTTTCCTTAAATATTAGTAACAAAAACATCTAACAAACTAAAAAGTTCCCTTAAACTCTGTAGCTTCTTGCATTCTAAACATCACAAAAAATTGTGATGTACGCCATTATACACAAATACGTACCATTTCTATACGTTTCAGAGTAAATTTGCCTTAAAATGTATATTAATTTAAATTAATATGTAAGTACCCAAATCTACAACATGCGTATGCACATGAGTAGTATTACATTTACTTTATATTTACAACATTTTAAAAATTATTACAATGGTTACTAAACTTTTTGTAAATTGTTTTTTTTTGCATTCTGCAAATTCAGCCTTTGATTGTCTAAATACCGTGTTTTAGTTCAGACTAAATATCATTTTCTAAAATATGTTTTTGTATTTTAGATTGAAAACTTAGTTTTGAAGTAACAACGCTCGTCTATTTCTTATGTCGTAGTTCAAACCAATCAGTTACGCTTATCCTTTTCTCAAACAGAGAAGTTAAGCACAAAAATACAAAAAATAAAGAGAAGTCAAAGGAACTCATTTTAAAAGTCGCTGTAAAAGTGCCTATTCTAACGTATTACAACTCCAAGCTTAAGTTATGGAGCCGAAAATATAGTTCTAAATTTTGAAAATGACGAAGAGCATTCTAGGCTTTAGGTCACAGCGTGATACGAATGTGTAAGAAGTAATTTCACTTAAGGAGAGGAAAGTAACAATGAGAGAAAGTGGCGCGTGTAGTTTTTGAAGTTTGAAAAGCGCAAAGTAGCTGCGACAACTGTTGCATATCACATTCCCACCCGCAGCTTCCTTGACGTCAAACTTTGAAAGACACCATTTGTCACACCTCAAGAGCCCTTAAGTGTTCAAACTCATATTTAAGAACAAAAAAACTTTAAAAAAAACTCTTTTTTAGGAAAAAAAAGTTTTTTTTTTGAAGCTTTTTAGTCTCACCTTTAAGTTTACCCCACTCTGGCCTCTTGTTAATTTCCTTGTTCGGCTCAGCTTCAAATGATTCATCTGGATTCACGGTCAGGCGCTTGCCCCATGCTCCAGTTAGCCGTTCCCACGCTCGCTTACCCCAAGCACCCTATTGGCACAAATACAAAATTTATGAGAACCCACGTGACATTAAGTTTATATGGTTCACATTTGGGCTTTTCTTTCAAATTATGTGTCAACACGTTTCAAAATGTTTGGTTTGACCTACAAATGTATCCGGAAATAGACTGTTGGCCTTGTAGACCTTAAAGTTTTAAGGTCGGATAAAAGGTGAAGCGATGAAAGTAAAATTAGGTGTTGGAACCACCGTCAAACACAGGGAATTTTTTTTTGGAAATCGAAAAGTTTCGATGAAATATTAGGACCGAAATTCTTTTGAAGGGGGCGGGGCTCATTGGGCCCCAAAAACTTTTTCGAACTTTCTTCAATCACCTTTCAAAATCAAATTAAATCACTTGACTCTCTCTTCTTCTAATACCCAATGGGTGGGCTTCAAAGAAATTTTTCCAATTTAATCACAAAGGCCTTCAGGCACACCCAAAATTTTCTAAACTTTGATTTTAATTTGAAAAATTGGGAGTAACATAAACTTTTATTTGGAAGCCAGGAGCTCCCTTAAAATAATATTGGCGAAAACGATGGGAAATTGTGGCAAAATTGAAGCGTTTTAAAAAACTGTGTTCTAAAACGCTGCAATCTAAACTGCAACGGGGCAATCCTGAGACATATGTGATTGATCAATATCAATGCTTTGTAGTTATCAGCGATTTTCAGGCATTAGGCAATTTTAAGAAATTTTAACAAGTAGGAAATTTTAGTTGTACTAAAAGGGATCATCTACACTGAATAATTAAAGAAGAAAAAAAACTGTTGTAAACTAAAGAAATACGAAAAGGGTTGAATACAATCAATTATTTAAATCATTATATTAAATTTAGTAGTGTAGACATAACGTACCTCCAAATCGTTCCAGCCGCGTTTGCCCCACGATCCAGAGACGTCATTCCAGGCCCTTTTACTACTCCCGTCGCTTTGCGCAGCGCTTAATTCAAGGTCAGACGCTCCTCGGACTTCAGCGCTGGCAGCGCCAATTAAGACAATAAGCGTTGACAAGTGGACGAGGACGAGCCAGTGTGAATTTGAAATCATGTTGCTAATTCTAAACAAACAAAACATCTTCTGTTAAGTAGCAGAACATGGTAAATGTAATCTACGTAAATCGATGTCACACGTGGAAGCTTGTCCATTTTTACAGCAAAGGAAAAATATTGACAAAATGTCGCACAACAGTGCAGTCGTAACGCCCAAAATCAATTATGCAAAAAGCTACGTTTAGAACGACTCTCATTTCATTAGTTGCTATCAGTTTCAGGCATAACATTTCTTGCTCAAAAGGCACTTCACCCATTAAGGGCTTGATAATGACCCAATTGGGAAAAGCTCTACTTTGAAGTTGTACAGGGCGTTTTTTATGTTTAGGGGGAAAATAGCCGTAGAATTTGTTTCTCATCCGAAGTAAACTATGTACTATTTCAACTTTGTCAAAATTTGTTTAAGCATTGTTTCAACAAAAATGTCAAATAATATGGTTTGGATATGAGAAAATTTTGAAACATATCAAACAAGATAGGCATCATACTACATTACTGGGATAGGCTTGAAATTTGTTATGCAAAGTTTAGTCAATTCTATAATAAACTAGCACTTTCATTTTGTGCCTGTTAGCCAACCGTACTAAACCACTATCTTCTAAATACCGTCAATCATGAACCCAGTTGTGAAATTTTCAAAAAAACAAAACTGAAAAACCAATCAATCAACGTTTATTTCTAATTAGTAGTGACTAAAATAGATGTAAAAACAGAAGGTTAAGTGGATACTATTTTGTTGTTTTTAGTTTCCAAAGCTATTATTCCGTGTTCAATAATTTTCAAAAACAATTTTGAAAAACTTTCCTGTTTTCAAACTATCGTGTACAACTATTTAGCAGTTATTCACCACACCAGCCAATATGTTGAAAATAATACTTTCAAACATTTCAGATAGGTTGCGCAATTTCTCGATATTAAGTAATTTTTAGAAGTACTATTTTAGCAACTTTTTGTAAAAAAAATTTAACCTTTCACAGAACAGAATTCCCCGAAGGATTGACCAACGTCCTAAAAATCTGTTCTAGATTTTAGTGTTATTTTAGAACAAGTTTTTACTTACTATGTAAACAGTTAGCGGTACATTTTGGACAAGAACACTTTGACATTTGAGAATGGTAGAGCCTGTTTGAACAGAGCAGAAGATTTCTGCCCAGGGCTTTTTTTGCGTCACTTTTTCAATTTTCAAAAAAACATAATCCCTGTCCTGCAAATTCTTTCACCTCACTGCTCTATCACCCTCTTCTATTATATAACAGGCGAAAAAGCGGAGGAGTATTGGAATAACCGGTATTGAATTGACGAAAAAAAAAATCGTATTCGTATTAAAGAAAGAAAAAAAATCGTATTCGTTTTCTATAAAAGGCATTTTTTTCGACTTTTTTCAATAGGTTGAAAATCTACTACTTCTATGTGTACACAAAGCTCAATTTATGCCCACAAGACAAGGCTCAAGAGCCTTTCTCACTTTCACCTTCGATAACGACTTGGCATTCTACTACAATATATCACGAAATATATAACACATGACATCACTCGAAAAACGATAAGAAAAAAATGGCGATTTTGCAATAAATTGGTGGTGCTAAAGTGCTCGAGGTGGTGAAAGCGTCAATTTTCTCCCAACTTTCTCCAAAAAGAAAAGCAACCTGCATTTTAGAATTCAGCCCGCAATTTCAATCTGTGGTCTGTACTGAGTCAACATTTAATGTCATAATCGGGCGGTTCGGTTTATGAATGGAAAACAATGGAAAACCGCCGCAAGGAGGGAGAGCTCATATGAGAATCTCAGAAGTCAATATGATTTACATCCAAATTAACTTCTCCGATTCACTTTCACTTCACCAAAGCTTCGATAGTGAACAAGGAGAAAGTTTCTGGAGTTTTCAAATTTGGCAAAATTTCAAGATTCGGTTTTGTGAAATTTCCAAACTTTCTCCTTTGCAGCTTCAAGGAAGTTGTGGGTTGGTGTAAACCGCTTTTGAAGTCTAATAATTTTCTGTAAACAAACTACTGAGAATGAATATTGAGAATATGAGCTGATATTGACTTTCGGTATGAATTATTTTGAGGCTATCTCAAGCAGAAGCAAATTTAATGCGATGTGCAGAGAAACGGTATCATTAGAGGGTGCATTATTACAGGTCTTTCCAAAAAATTTCTATTTCACTGACCACGCCCCTCTCAGATATTAATTTTAAGGCCAAATCCTTCGATTTAATTATCAAGGAGGTGGAGAATATTGACATTTAACCTATCTCTGGTGTTCAAAACATTTCCCGTTTTCGAAAACTCGTGTTGACCTTTGCCCAAGATGCGAATTTGAATTTTTGAAATTTTTGTTTTTAAATTTAGCATTAATACATTTTTTAAAAATTTTACATAGTTTGATTGCACAAATAAATATAACAATAGAAAAAACCACGTCACATTTTTCTTTACATAATGGACTCGAAAACGTTTCAAATACTGTACCAAATATTTCTTTTCAAAGAATGAGTTTTTCAAGTCGCTAAATTGCCCTAAATTATTATTGTAGAATATACTTGAAAAAAATATATATTTTGCTACACTTTCATTAGTTCAAGAAAATTAGTGGTCTGAATTTTATTTCAAAACAGCCAACACACCCTGGCCAAGGACAGGATACCTGCTCTTAAATTTTCTTGTTATTTTTTTCAAATAGATATCGTTGTGAAATTGAAATTAGGTGTAGAACATTTTCAAATATTTTTTACATTGTAACCTCAAAATATAGCCAACTTCACAGAATGTAATCACAACTTAAAAATTTATAAAAAAAAAATGTATAATGGTAAAATGGTTGTACAATATTTATGTTTATATAATAATAATGGTTTAATTATGTTGAGCGACAAATTCATTGAATTTTCAACAAAAAGTAAATGCTACACCCACGTTTGGCTAAACTTACTTAATATGATGAAAGTTGAAGTGTAGCATTAAGTGTGCTTTCGATCAATTGTTTGAAATGAAAACAAAAGAGTTCTATAATTGTCGTGTTAGACAGTATGAAGCACTTATGATGTTTTGAGAAAAACAAGTATTTTTTGTTCTAGGTGGCATTTTTAGAGGGATGAAAGGCACCCTCCACAGGAAAAACCCTTTGCAATAGGAATATGGGAGAAAGTAGCCTAAAAGGTGCTTTCTTTACCTGGAAAATCAAGTTTTGTAACAATAGCACTCACCTGATTGGTAGACAAGACAATAGAGTGGTGGAAAGTGAAAGTTGAAAGATGCTTCGCTAACTTGGAGCTGCCAGTTAGGTTGTAGGTTTTTTCAAAAGTTTAGGTTAAGGTGAGGTTTTAGGTTTGATGAGGTTTTCTACGGAAGAAGCTCCGTCTCTTGGCTCTAGATGAATTGTGAAAGGGCGAAAGGGAAGAGCAGCGGACTTTTACTTTCCCTTCAAGAATGCTCCCACCCACTTTCCTTTGTGGTGAAATTTTACGAAAAGTTTTGGGAACGTGGGCTGGTTCCTTTTCGCGTTTTGCCGCCTTCATAAGCACAACCTAAAAATTTTTAGAACAAATTTTAGAACAAAGACTTTCGGCAGAATTAGAACAGGAAGCTGGAATCCTAGAATCTTCATTTTAGAAAGGTGAAGGTGAAAAATTGGAAAGAAACCTTTTTACTCATGTGAGGAAATTTTTCTAAAACGCTAAACAACAAAAACTCTGTCTCACCTTAGCGTTTGAATACGTTTGAAACAAAAAAAAAGCTTTCAATATTTTCAAAAACGGTTAAGATTTGAAATTTAAAAAAAAAAAGAGTTGAGATTTCAAATTTTTCTAAAAGAGTTGAAGTTTTAATTTGTTCATGAAGCGTTATCAAACCTGATGTTTACAAGTTATGATTTTAAAAGAAACTACTGTATAATTTTATTTATTAATTTTCCTTCAACTTTTTTTTTGCATAAAATTTTTCCATTTTAAAAAATTTGAAACCAGACATGTTTTGAATGCGTTTCAGAAGTTTTAGAGTGGGTTTGGAGAAAGTATTTTGCATTTTCAATGGATTCAAAATCAATTAATCAATCCCTTGACTTCTAATTTTGGGCCTTAAGTACATGACGCAAAAGTCATAATTGCCTGTGATGAGTCGATAGAGCCTTAAATCGTATCGATTATTGTTAAACAAAACTTGCACAGTGTGTGACACATATTTTCTCCACAAGATACATGTTAGAGTATGCTATGTGTGTACAAAATGTGTGGGCATGGAAAGCTGTACAGGACTGGCTTCGTTGGCCATCGAAATTTTGAACGAAATCGACATCTCCCCATGTCCCACGCTCGTCAAAAACTCAATACGGCCATTTAATTTCCCTCCAGATAACGATCCCTTGTTTTCCTACAAGGTTGTTCAAATATTCATGGACACGAAGAGCCACTGCCCAGAGCGAGGCGGGGTGAGTGAAAAGTGAAAGTTTTTCTGCTAATGGTGCTTTAGCGTTACACTCCTGCAAACGAGGTATACTCGTTAGGATGGCACACCGAATTTTAGAAGACATTTGAAAATGAAGAAAGTGACGTGCGTCAATTCTAGCTGTAACGTCAAATTATTCGATGACGAGAATCAGAGAAATTAAGTTTCGGATTACTACGTAATAGTTCTATTCTACAGCGGTGTATACTACATTTAGTAGTATAAACCGCTGAATTGCATGCTGAAAAGCTAAAATATCTATAATTGGTTAGCTAATGAGTAAGATTTAAAACTAGCATGCAATTCCGTGACTTGATACATTTTAAAAACGCTCTATAGATAAATTGTGCATATTCTTTAACCTAAAAACAGGAAAATTTCGAAATTTATTTTTAGGAAACTAAATTACTGTTTCGGTATTATGAAAATGAAGAATTTTTATGCAAGACTGCGAAAAATTTACTTGAAAAACCTAACCTAAACCTAAACCTAACGGAACCACTCTGATTTTTATATAATTTTTCTCATTGACCTTTGTTAAAAATTTGTCCCGGAAATGAAATCCAAAAATTCATTCATTAGTTCATTCAAATTTTTTTTTTCATTTCCGGAAACAATCCTTTGTCAGATTTGAACTCATTTTCAAGTGTGTAAACAAGGTTTCTAAAAAAATTGCGTCTGAAATAGAATTTATACAACCAATATTATTTTTAGCCAAACAAGTCAGTCCTAAGACGAGACAGGCATTAGTGGATCCATGTCACATTTTTTCACCTGCGTTTTCAATTTCCAAAGTTTTATTTGAACAACTCGTAAAAAAAAAACTCTAAATCAAAAAATGTAAACTCTGGCCTGTGTCGTGTCTTATGTAGGAACCAGTATGTATGTTTGTAACAGGGAGCCCACTACCTATTTGTTAGGATAGTGAGACTCACGCCGAGCATGTGCGAAAATGGCATATTTCGGTCACTGCTATTGGGAAACAGCGTTGTTTTCTGGGCGGATCGAGATACCCAGGCACACATAAATGTACGCCTATGGTAAGATTCGATCTCCGGCACCTAGG
>VYYI01000821.1:0-25256 GCA_021029175.1 Bilobella aurantiaca
CAATTAAATGCACACAATAATTTACCTCGTCAATCCACCGCAGCGGCAAAACGCGTCCACCGCACAAATTGTGCGTATTTTCAAGGCAAATGAGTGCTGTTGAAGGATTGTGCTCATTGTCGTCCCGAATATTTTCCTTGACGAGATCAAGCGAAAACGTTCCGTCGGGATTATTAGGCAACTTGTTGGCTTGTATTCCACCAAACTGCGCAAGCGCACAAAAAATAAATAAAAAATAGAACTGAATTTAATACAAAGGTATTTTAGAATTTATAGAAACTGCTATTTTTTACCTGAGCCATTCCTCCTTGCTCATATTTAAAGATGTGCGTTTGGTCACCAACAATAATTTCTGAGCCTCGAGTTGGACAGTGAACGAGCACTGAAAAAAGTCAAAAAGACAATTCAGTCTATCGCTTTCGCAAATCAGCGTTTTGAAAATCTACAAATCAGCGTTACTTTTGAGAATCTACACATCAGCGTCACTGTTGAAAATCTACAAATCAGCATTACTTTTGAAGACGTACATATCAGCGTTACTTTTGAAAACGTACATATCAGCGTTACTTTTGAAAATTACAAAGTCAGCGTTATTTTTGAAAATGTACATATCAGCGTTACTTTTGAAAATTACAAAGTCAGCGTTATTCTTGAAAATGTACTAATGTCCATATCAGCGTTACGTTTGGAAATTTCAAAGTCGGCGCTATTTTTGGAAATGTACTTTAAAGAAGAAAATACGCTTACAAAATCAGCGCAAAATGTGAAATGCCTTAAAAATCATAGGCAAGGCAAGTTGAAACGCTGAAAATGTTAACGAAAACACTTAAGTCCACTTACTTGCAAGGAGATTTCCCATTGTACCTGAAGGCACAAACAATCCAGCTTCCTTGCCCAGCATCGCTGCAACTTGCCGCTCCAATTCTTCAAATGGCAAATTAACAAATTCACGCCTATATAATCTCATAAAAAAACGTTCAGAATCACAATTAGTGAATCCTTACCTGTCGCTAAATCTTCCCGTGAAAGGTCATCCCCAACCTCGGCATTCGCAATGCACTGTCGCATTTCTGGAGTTGGCTTGGTCACAGCGTCACTTCGCAGGTCAATTAAGTGGTCAATTTTGCCATGATGTTGAGTTGTAGATTTGTGAGCACTTCCGTTCAGCGTTCTTGCTGCAACCTGGCTTGCCGAAGCATGACCATTCAACAGTAAATCCCTCATGGCAGAATTTAACCCAAATAATACAAAATATCGTTGAATTGAAATAAAAATTATGAATTACAGCCGAAAATACGGTAAGAAATTTCAAACTGAACAAAACTGAGCTAATAGTACGTTTTTTCCTTTGCTAAGCGTCTGATCTGGATCTGGTCTTTCCTAATTTTTGAACTACCTAATTTTCCGCAAATCTATTTATATAGTAGTCCAAGGCCAATGCATAGCATTATGCAAAAATTTTTTTGTATAAGTGGATAACACTTCAGAGTGGAACAGACTCCAAGAACGTAAAGATACTTAAACCGAGATTATATCAAGCTCATGTTAGAAACCACAAGGGCTTGTCAAGAGAAAAAGAGCAAAAAAAAATTGTTCCTTGACACTAATTTTACCTGTAGCCCTTAACAAAATGTGAGTCCTTAAAATTGCAGGAATTATATATAAATCGCTGAAAATTCCAGCGATTTGAGATATCTGAACGAGAAAGAAAGTGAAAGCTAACTAAAGGTGGAGGAATAAATAGCGATAGATTTACTGTCTCTCAAAACGCAAGTAGCAATGAAAGTTACATAAGAATAGAATCAATTAAAGTTAACAATTAAGCCAATTAACAAGTAACAATGAGTGTTTCATACCAGTACTTAAGTACGATATTTAGGATAAGATTTTTGGAGTCATGTGGATAGATTTCATGAAGCAAAGGAATCGACACCGTTAAATTGGGCAGCACTAACAGTGGGAATCTAATTATTAGAATTTGGCTTATTTATTGTATAAATATCAATTTGATGATTATAATCACGTTTATGCAAGAATGACTATATTGAGTTACTTATCATTTCAGGAGGTAGAATACAACAGGTAAAATTGTAATAAGAATCGCGTTGAATGAATAAATTTCAAAGTAGAGTTGCACGACTAGACGCGTCGATGATTATTGGGAAGATGTTGGATCTTGAATTGTTTTGCTACATTCTAACCGATCCTTCACCCAGGAAGGCTGTAAATTGGGACGAATTTTAGTTAGTAAGTAATCAATGATTAATTTTCGTCACTAAGAATTAGATCAAAACGCGGTCTACCTGAACAAACCAATAGCTATTAGGCCGAAATATAAGTCTGCCAACGAAGCCAATCTCGTTTGCAGGAGCAATCACGTGTAAGTGAAGGTGAGAAACAGTATGGAAAGGAGGCCAATGGAATCCGAGAAGGGCATTACCAATTGTTTCTTCATCAGTTACTCCAGAAGAGGCTGTTTGTAATTCCGATTTGAGACGATCAGTGAGCACTTTCTTTCCAGTGTCCACCATCCGCTGCAAGAATTGTCCCTGTGACGGGGTAAGAGCTTTGGCATCTCTAATATGCTCTTTCGTCACCACAAGCAGATGATGCTTGGCAGCCGGTTTAATATCCGGGAAAACGACAAATTCTTCGTCCTGTATAAAAGAAGGAAACACAGTTCGCTGAGAACAATTTTCCAATCGAGAATATTTTCTTTGTACGGCGAACAGCCTAACCTGAAACAATATTTTGTCCTCTGATTTCGGTTCGTTTCCATCCACAATGCGACAGAAAATACATCCAACTCTATTATGACCTTTGGTGGTCAATTTAGCACCTGACGATGCTTCCCCATTGCTTCCAGTATTGCTCATGTTGCGTTGGTTAGTACGAAGCAGCAATTCCAAAAAGTTCAGTCTTTCCCCAGTAGTCAGACACCGGCATGTGCACTTACAAGTACGCAAGCAAGCACCTCTAGAAAATGTATTGTTTCTATGGTTAAAATTCCGCTTCCACGTCTAATTGGTGTCAAATTATCAGCTTAAGAGGAAAGGAAGGTACCTCAGAATGAGAGGGTGATATAACCGAGCGAACATCCTAGCATACGAAAGACACAAAAGCAGGAAAAAGACAGCGCTACGAACTGTATCAGTGATAAAATATGACTTTATAAGAATTTTCGAGTACTCTGGTTTAGAAAGCAAATCCGCAAATTGTACGCGATTTCATGCAGATAAATTACAAAAGCGATTAACGGCAAATTACCAACGCATTAAATTCCGAGTGCTGAATCAATTAAGTGTGACTTACCCTACCAGATACACGTCAACGATTAATCGGTCTGAAATAATACACGTATACGTATTGCCTTTTTCAATCTTCGTTTGTTGTGTGTTAACCTGTTGACCAAGTAAGCCAGAACAGTCAGAAGACTTTGGGGGATGAGATGACGATGGAACACTTTGATTTACTTAACACTAATTAATTGCTTTTAATTGCTAATCCAATTAACCGATGATAAGCTAAACTTTTAATTGCTAATTTGTTTTTGTGAACATATGGCTTGACATGCGCAAGCGTGCAGAACCGCATCATTTAAAAATAAAATCCTACGATAATTTCGCGCCAAATTTTTACTATCAAAGCGATCGAGATCGCTGCGAAAATAAGCGATTTTTTACTGTGATTGAACTCTTTCAGCCATGTTCATGTTTTTACAACGTAAAAAATAAGTTAATCGTTTATTAACCCTTAACATTTTAACATTGAAGGTTAGCAAAAAGGTTCCATTGTCATTCTTAATAGTTGGTTAATCTCGGTTAATTAATGCCAGGCTCTTTTGAAAAACTCCTTAACGTTAGCCTAATTAAATTATACTTTATTGATTAGCTCATCACACAGGGAACTCAGCTTAGAAATCTCCGATGACTTCTGCTTCACCTCGTTTTCCAGCGTTTCATTCTTCATTTGTAGCTTTCGGAGCTGGGCTCTTAGCCTTGTCGTGTCCAGATCTTGGTTTTTCAGCCTAGCTTCAAAGCTAGAATATACCCTGTAAACCACAAGAAAATGCTTTTAGAGCTGATTTCCTTGTTTTACACGCCATAAATTCCTGAATTCGTGATAGAAAGAACTTACGATGTAAGTTTCTCTTTGAACTCTTCTTCCAGCTCCGCAATATGGGCGTGTGCTGATCTAAGGCGCTCCTGCAATTCTATATCTCGTGACTCGAGTAATTCTTGATTCAGATTATTATTTTTCAGTACTTCTTTTACTCGTTCATATTTACTGTAAATTACAAAATTCACAACATTGTGATTGCGAAACGATGAAAAGTAAGGTGTTATTTTATGCTTGTTTTAAATTATCGAAATGTTAAATGTTTTTTAATGTTCTACCTGTGAACATCTGAAAAGGCTGACTCAACGTTATGCAAATCCTCTCTCGCTTGATCGCGTTCACGTATAAGGGCAATTTTGTCCCTGTCCAAGGCCATTGCGCGTGCTTTCCAATTTTCAGCGTCGTCCGTCATGGCACACAATTTTTGTTCGTAGTTGGCTACCATAAGCCTTGTCCAAAAAATAAAACGTTATTAATCTAAATGTTCACCAAAATCAAAAGACAAAATAATGAGGAAATTGCGCTCCCGGGCCGTAATTGAGTCATTTATCATTTCCATCCGGGAAAGTTTTGGCTACTATATCCTAAAGCGGAAATTAAACATGAACACAACTTACGCATCATCATTGAGGTTAGATTCTAGCACAGCAATTCTATCCTTTAGTAATTGAGTTTCTTGGTTCTCTAATTGAGTTTGGTCCGTGGGGATATGGTTCACATCAACATCCAGACTATACCAAGTTTCGGCTGCAGTACCATCATCAGTCAATCTGCAAAGTTAAAAAACGCCTCGAATAAACATTTTTAAGCAAGAAGCACAATGAGTGCCGCTTACCACCAAAATCGTCTGAAACGTATTCGAAATTAACTCTATATTCTCTGCTCAAAATTACCATGAAATTAAACTAATTCAACTTAATAATCGAGCGCTCGTCAATTAGATATTTAAATCTTGAGAGATGAGCTGGACTATCTAAGTCACACAAACTTAATTGAAAACCACACACCTCTTGTATTTCAACGTATTTGGTTGTGTTGGGTGGTGTCCATCCTACGAGCCACAGATTTTTGACAATGCGAAATTCGAAGGTTTTTTAGCATTAGGAAGTGGTTGCCTATACTTAAGTACAGAGAGCAATCAACCCACCTTTACTCACCTCTCTTCCTAAAAGTGCGAATCTTGGATACACACCTAGACCATTCCCATTGAATGCAAATCCCCTGTATCATGAAACGCTTCTTCCTTCCTGATACATGATGATAATTGATAAACATTTACATTGAACAAAAGTGCGAATCTTGGATACACACCTAGACCATTGCCATTGAATGCAAATCCCCTGTATCATGAAACGCTTCTTCCTTCCTGATACATGATGATAATTGATAACCATTTACATTGAACAAAACGCCACTAATGATTCCTGTGTGTACCTAATATCTTTGTCCATAATTCTACGAAAATTGCTTTCCTACATTGCCAAAAATAATCAAAAACAACTTGCACAATTAAAAAACGGCCTTAACTCCAATCGGAAAAGGGTGGAAATCANCTTAACTCCAATCGGAAAAGGGTGGAAATCAAAAGTTGATAAAGGCATGAACAGTACAGTAATTGGGAAACCTGTCAGATATTTTAAAAGTGAAATTACTTCCTTTCAGGCGTTGCGACTTACTTCCGTAAGCCTCGCCCGAACCTTATCGGGCTGTTATTGATTTTTCAACACGTGAAAAGCACGCTATCGGTGAATACTGTGGCAGCATTCTTAGAGGAGGTTTTAGCAATATTAGTGCTTAAACAAAAATCGAGTGACTGATTATCCACTTACACAAACGTCTCGTCATGCTTCGCTTGACTATCTTCTGTTTCTCCACTTGATGCTACTGTGTCAACTTGTCCAGTCGAGGCAGGGTCAAGGGTTTCGAGTTCTTGTTCTTGTACCATGGTAGTTTTGACTTCGACTAGATCAAAATGAATCGGTCCATTCTTGACTAGATCCTCTTGTTAAACTTGGCCAGTCGAGGCAGGGTCAAGGGTTTCGAGTTCTTGTTCTTGTACCATGGTAGTTTTGACTTCGACTAGATCAAAATGAATCGGTCCATTCTTGACTAGATCCACTTGCTGCTCACTAGTCGGGTCACTCGGTTCGGTATCCGGAGTAGACAGCAGAGGGTCCAATTTCTTGAGCAACGAGTCTCTACGTTGAGCCGACTCAACAGTATCCCCCGGAACTTTAGGTTTAATCGATGAGAGAGCCTCCACGTCTTCATCGTTGAGGAGTATAGTAAGGCCTTAAAGGATCACAATTATCAATCAGGCCTCTGAATTATTAATACTCGCGTTTCGTTATTAAAAAATACTTACACGGTTCGCCGTCAGCCATTGCCAATCGTTGTACAGTCAGAACAGAAAACACATAGACGACCTTACTTAAGCTAATTGTTCGTACGACTTGTTGATCAGCAATTAAGTGATGTCGTCTTATCCCAATACCAAGCAGAAGCAGACGACCTTGTACCGTGCCCAATGACCTTCGTCACCTGTCACAGTCCCATCTTCATAACCACAATTATTATAATTAATCTCAATTAAGAAACCTGATCTCGAGAGGCTTCCTGCTCCAGCTTACCTACAATAACTTGTTCACCTACAATTTTCTAAAACAAAAGTACTAGGCAAATCTAAACCAGTTTTTCATTACTAAACTTAATTACAATTAAGTACTCAATTACCAATTAATCACGGTATAAAAGGACGGACGACTAGAATAGCGACTAAAATAAGACAACAAAAGAAATGTCAACACCTGCGGTTGAAGAACGAAACAGATTCGCTGCTGTTCGAGAATTTTAAATGAATGAATTTTTTAGCCTAGAAAAAAATATCACATTGAACTCTTCCCGTAACGGTATTTTACGTTCGCGTAAAAACAAGGATCTGAAAAGGTCATTGTCTACCGTAAAAAAATAATCGATTAAAAATTGGTTCCTTTTTAATTACTCGCCTCTCAATAATAGTAATGTTCCCGTATAAAAGCTTGACAATGAAATGTTTGCATTTTAGTCATAACAAAAAAAAATTTACAAGGCGAACGTGGTTTATAGACTCTCGCCAAATCGTCAGTACAGTCAATTTTTTTTTACTGCTTTCCAGCTGGACAGACACTACTGGACTCCGTACTCAGCGGAACCAGCGCACTTCCTACCCCTGTTGCATTCCCTTCCGAGCTCCGAATGTCCAGGTCTCGTATTGATGCACTTGCGGACATCGTCCCACTCCCTCCGCCGCCATTACCATTCCCATTTGGTTTCTTTGTTCTCGAACGTTCACTTAGGGACATTAGCTTCTGGTACTGGGCCAAGCTCCCGCTGAGTGGATACAATTTCCTCGAGTCACTAGAACTGGTCGTGGACAAGGTGGGGGAGGATGGGGCTTTTCGTACAAGGGGCTCTGACCTCTTACTCGAGGGTTCAGGCTCCGCTGACAAGCTCATGGCCCAGAGGATGCTCTCATCTTCAATCACATCCAGCTTACTGAGGTAGGCCTTTACTTTTCGGATCATGTTCATTTCCTCGTACATCTTCTTGGCATTTAGCGGAAGCTTACGCCGTTTACCCGTAGTTGTAGTGAGTTGTGCCGAGGAAGACTTCAACTGATTCATACTTGCTAAAATGGGTGTAGATGTGGTGTCGAAAGGAGCCGTTGACATTTGTATTAGAGTTCGAATTTCTCTCGCCAGCATTCGCATCTTTTCAAAATTGACAAGATTGTCCATTGTGGTGGAATTTCCAAGGTCAATAAACGTCAGGTCCTAAATTTTTAAGATATTTAGAAGAAGAAACTTTTTTGAAAATCCACAATAAATTTCACTTTTACCTTTCGAACAATTGGATAGAATGGAATCATAGGTGTTTGACCATTTGCTAGTAAGCTTCGGTATTTACCCATGTTACGACTCGGATTCATTAGTTCTTGCATTTCCTGTGAAAAAAAAATGCATTACTATATCTCTACACGGCTATTGGTTATATGGTTGATTCGTGATTCGTGAAAATTAAAACTCACCCTGAATACTTTGAGATATTTGTTCGGAACTTTCTCCCATGTTCCTTTCAGTCGTGCCACGGCTCCATGTCCGAGACCGCTGATAATGCTGAACATGGAATTGAAATTTCGGATTTCCTTGCAAACATTTGTGATTTTGACGAATCGCTTGATGACGCTGACACGTCTACTAACGTTCGATTCCTTCAATACTTCGTTGACGACCCAAAAAGTCTCCTTATTAACGAGCTGACTAAATTGCGTTAAGTTGGGAGTTCCGTAGTTGGATTGGAGACCAAATAAATCATCTATGTACTCTGTGGCCTCGATTTGTCGGAAGATGACATAGTCTTCAAGGGTCAATTGATATGCTAATTGTGTTGGGTTCAGATTCAATATTGAGACTTCGGACTCTTTCAACAGATCTGGAATACCGTCATCTGGGAGGCAGGGACAGGAGCTGTCCTGTTTCTTGATATAGTAACGGGATCCTAGAGGTAACCTTTCGGCGAGAGAGTCGAGATTCGGTGGTAACCGGGTTTGTTTAATATGAGTTGATGTTGGACAGGAGACCTTTTGGTTCAGAGTAGTGATATTTATAAAATGGTTACAGTATAAAATAGTGTTGAAAACTTGTTACTTGAAATAAAGCATAATCACGAGAGTTTTGACCGCCTAGGTCCACGAATTCTTGAAGTGCAAGCATAACGACCTCTTGTGCTGTAGTTTCACGATTGACCAGAAGATATTTTAAACTTTGATCGGTTCTGTGAAAAAACGACATTGGAATTATCCTTAAAAAAATTATGTTATTTATTATATTAAAACTGACAGTGCGGTCTCATGTAAGTATTTTTTACCGGTAAACTTTGAGAACGTTCTCTGGAAAATTGTACATTATCACTTCCAACGGAGCTTGAATCGATCTCCTCTTCAATTTCACTTTTCGGTAAAACGTGTAATTTGACAAGTGTTCTTATAAACTTTTCCTTTCTTGTGGGTTTAACTTTATTCAGTTGAGTTACGTGGGTTATGTTAGTTGCTGCTGATTCCGACGGGATTGTTGTGGTATGTGAACATTCATAATAACCTGTTTGTACAATTTTCTTTAAATAATATGACCATAAATGTTGTACCAACCGAGTTAAAGGAATGACCTCTTACCTAAAAAATTACATTTGACGCTAACGACAAGGTGAGTTGAACTAGTTAGGAGTTCATAAGCTTTGTTGAAACTTATGCCACTCATTGATTGTCCATTAACTTCAAGAAGTTCGTCGGCAACACGGAGATTCGCATTATGAGTTGTACTATAGGATGGTTCCACCTAAGGCAACACATTGAACCATAAGCACATAAAGCATTGTATTTTGAAAGAAAAGAGAACTTATTAATTCTGTTAAAGCTTACGACACTAATATAAATGCCATGTCCAACTTCATTGCCTCCCATAATATTGAATGGGAGAGGATCATCCCGACAAGGTCGATTTAGTATAACTTTCCTTGTTCGAGACTTGGCAGAACAGGCGATCTGTAGAAGACGCAGTTGTCCTGTCATAGAATACGTTTTGTTTTCAAGGAGCTGCTGGAATCTGAAAATTCATTCCAATTTATCAACTAATCCTAAGCACATCAATCATCAATCTTCAATTCTTAAAAAAAAGGAAAGAAATGGCAAACGTTACCTCATGAGGAATCCCATCAACACCTCCGACATTTCGAAATCAACGAAATGATTATTGACCCACAACAGAACTACCCTGGCCACTCTATCTCGGACAACTGAATCTGTGAACCAGTTGAGTAAATTTGTGGCCAAAAGATTGCTGTTTGAGAAAATCCTGTGAGTAAGGAGGTAGTCTTCGACATAGGTTGGATCAATGGATGGATTGTCACTTGTAACTAATTGATTCATTAATTCTTCAATAGTTCCACGAATTATAATTGATCCTAGGTCTGTCTTTAGTTCAGTAATTAATACGATCATATTATTCTTTGTGATTTTAGTTTGGTTTTCTCGTCCCTAGAAAATAAAACAATATTTAGCCGGTCTAAATTCTGAATCTTAAATCAGTTTATACACAGATAACGAGTTATTTACTCACCTGCCGCAAGATCCTGTAGTAATCCTCTTGAGTAACACAAATAAACTGACAATCGTCAACTTTTGTTCGCATTTCTCCGTTGAAATATTGTTTGTCAAGAGTAGGCGGAAGACCGAAGCTGTCACCAGGTTGAAGAAGGTAAGTTTGTCCATCTTCCTCTACCTCTACCACTCCGTTGACCACTACACTCCAGGAGTCCAACTGTTCGCCATGATTCAACACGATTGTATTTGATTTGTCTACAACTGCAAAGACCATGACTTGGCAAAGCGCTCGACGCACTGCTGCTGTTAAATCGTTGAAGGCAGCCAAGTGTTGAGTAAATTCTAACAAGACATTAATGTCGGGGTCAGTCCTTTCTGATGGATCCTTTTCGAGACATTCCCGGACAGCATCTCTAAAAGAGCAGTCAAGCAATTATAACACACTTTAGTCGAATCTTCGAAAAATGATTTTTACTAACTTGACAGTTAGAGAATCCATCGAATTTGTGATATCGTCAAACTCATCTTCCGAGTCAACCGTGGACTCTTGCAGACCAGTTAAGTCCATGTCATTATCAGAGTGATTATCAAGCACAACCGAGGATCCCATT
Source organism: Bilobella aurantiaca (assembly GCA_021029175.1). Taxonomy (NCBI): domain Eukaryota; kingdom Metazoa; phylum Arthropoda; class Collembola; order Poduromorpha; family Neanuridae; genus Bilobella; species Bilobella aurantiaca. The sequence continues at coordinate 10,867 of VYYI01000821.1, forward strand.
GTATCGGAACCTGAAATTAATATTTAGTTTTAGTATATGAAATGCTTCAAAACGAATTCAAAATGCAATTCCAAAGCAAGGAAAGAATACCCGAGTATGCAGATGAGGTATCGGAGGAGTAATTGCTATAAGTGCTTATACGAGAATGTGGTTGAACTACACCGTTGGTCACAGGTAATTCGTATTCGATGCAAATCATTTCGGACGGCTCGAGTATTAAGCATTCATTAGGGCGGCGGGTTTGATTCGACGAAAGGCGACGACCAAAACTAGAACAGTACAAAACATGAGTTAAGAAAACCGAAATCATCAGTTGTACTGCCTGTAAACGGTACAAGCAGTACAACTGATGATAGTACAACAAGTTAGTAATAGTTGTACCACCTGTATTGAACCCCATGCCTAAATCGCCAAGAACCTCACCTTGCAATTGGTAGAAACATACTTCCATCAATAAAAACGGATCCGGAGAGTAAAATATACCAATGTGACGCAAGTTCACCTCTGCAGTACAAAATTTCATTAGCACAGCGTGACATGTACGTGCAACTCTCACTAATCATCAGCAACACCGAGTCATCCACTCGAGAGAGACAGTCTAGGCTTCTGGAAATATCAAAAACAGAAGGTTTAATTGCTATCCGAAGCTCCATCGCTGCTTTTACCATAATCAACACTATGCAGCGCAGCGCTACCGGAGCAGCAGAACTAGTTCATTATGAGCGACGCTGATTCAGCGATATCTTGCCATGTCAATTCTCACCTGAGTGTTAGGTAAATAGACTGCATATCTGCAGCGGTCCTTCTTCCAGGATCTCTCTTGAGGCATTTCATGAAATTAGAGTCCACTAATTGGGATGGTTGATGGTAAGTGGCTGAGGACGGGAGCGGTGGATCCATGGGATGAGTAACAAAGTGAGATAGGTCCATGTCAGCCGTGTGACAGATGACGAGAGGAGCACTGTTAGAGGGGGGACTTAAGGCACGACCGTTACCTTGATGACCGCCGCGGTGCGTGGAGACTAATCGTTATCACTTCATGTCAATTAGCGTACGCACAGGGAGCCTCGCTAAGAAAGAGAAACTGCTTAATTAATTACGGAAGTGTAAATTGACAATTGAAAATAGAGGAGGGAGGGGTTTCCATTCATGCAAAAGTCTCCTCTCAAAAATCTTCACACCTATTTTTTTCTTCATTTTTTTTTTATTACAAGAGGAAATGAACTTTCGCAGGCGTACAAGTTGGCCACTCACTTCATCTCCAAGTTCATGAAATTAATCGCCATATCCATATCATTCTAATTAGCATTTAACGATTTAATGATTCTAATTAATTATTTAACTAATTATTTAACTTCGTCTTAATTATGCTCAAGAGTCCGTTTGACTGTGCAGTTTTAGGTCTAATCGAAATTCCAGTTCCAAAAACTTCCAGTTCCAACTCCTCTCCGCATGTAGCAAAAACATATTTTTTTAAATATTTAATATTTTTATTAAAAGTGGTCAAGAAATGAAATTTGAAAATTATTTATTTAAGTAATTTAAGCCTAACCTCAAAATCATCAATAATTAATTCAAATCTTAATAATAAGTTCAATTATTAAATCTTTGATTAATCAAGAAATGACTTAAATTTAAATTATTAAATTTTAAAATTTAAAATTATTAAGCTTTTAATTCATTTTAAAAAAATACTAAAACAAATTGAGTCCCTCTTAAAAAATTTTTTTTTTGCTCTTCTATGCAAATTATATACGACTCTAAATTGTGATTTTTCTTAAATTAGCTCTAGTACAACCACTTAGCATTTCATTTTGTTAATTAATTAAGCCAAATTACTAATTTTGATTTGCGTAATGTTTATATAACTGTATGACACTGTGGTTTCTAGGATGAGGGATGTAGACAGAGCGAATGATTTTCCGGAAACTTTTTAGCATTGCGGTTCTAGGTAAAGTTGTTGATCCAAGCGTCACTTACCTGCGTTTTCCTTCAGAGTACGCTCTACCTCTGCGATGGAAAGTCAATTGGCAAGTTTTACCTGTTTCCGTCAGGCAGCAAAGGGCCCTTAAGAATGGCCATCATCAAGAATGTGGCCCATTCAGGCAAAGTAGCCGAGGATTAGCTAATAGCCACAAAGCCACTCAAACTTTCCTTTTTAACATTGTTTTTACGAGCTGCAAAACTAGTTTTCACGGCTTCAATCAATACTCAAATGCATCTTCATTCTTTGCTTTGAAGGGATTTGGACGTTGGACTTTATACTTTATTCCAGTTTTACATTAAATTGAAAACAGCATTTCACTGTCAGTGCTTTCTCTACCACTCGCTCGGCAGTAGACACCAGGACAGCCAACCAGAGAGTAGTGGATAGTTGCTAATTTAATTTTAATTATAATTAATTAAACTTAAATTTAGTAAGTTCGTAAAGTTCTAAAAACACGTTTCGCTGGAGAAGCGGCCAAGGAAATGGCTCCAGTGACGCTAGAAGTCAAGAGCCATATTCCAGCAGCGGCGCACAATGACCGTACCCGAGTGAAAAGAGGGAAAATCCAAAACGCTGATGACGTTGACGAAATTTACGATCGGCTCATCCACGAAGCACCCTATATCTCCAGCGATGAGGTTGAGTTCCAGGCGATAAATTCCAGCGACATGTCCTGGATTGACCAGGGCCTTGTTTCGGCTGGACAGGATTTCGTCTCCAGGAATTTTTTTTCCCTGATCTGCGCACACCTCGGAGCGCTGCTCTATGGATTCTCGTTCAAAAGTTTGTCGACCCTGCTCCTGCGCACTGGAAATTCATCAAATGTCGACGTGTCCCTAATTCGCTACCTCTCAACGTTCATGCACTTGAAGACGTGGTACGAATCGAATATTACGCAGCAGGGAGCAAATGGATACCAGGATGTGCAGCGCGTCAAGAAAATGCACCTTCTGGCGCTGAAACAGTACCGGAAGGCACCGCTGGAGGTCAATGACCTCAAGGTCATGGAGACCGAAATCGAGACTCCGGACACTCGTGCCATCATGGACGCCGTGCGGAAGGATCTAGGGCGGATCCAGACGCCGAACGTGCCCCACCACCTCATAACGTACTTTCCAGTGGTGGCCATGAGTCAGTTTGACATGGTCATGACCCAGTTCGGTGTCATCTCACTCGTCTACCTCTTCCCAAGGGTCCTGGGCATCCGGAACGGGAAGGGCCTTGAAGGGTTCCTTCATCTCTGGGCCATCATCGGGAAGCTCCTTGGCATCCATGACAGATTCAACTTGGCCCTGTATCCCAGTGACAGGCTCTACCGAAAAATATTTACGAATATTGGGATAGGGAGCCTTAAGGACTCTGACCTCATTGTCATCCACTTACAGGAAGTGCTGATTGAGGGCGTGGCCAAGTATGCCCACTTTACGACGCACAAGTCCCTACTCTACTTCGGCCTCTCCAGGAACGACGCACTGGTCAACTACGAAGGGAACGAACTGCGCAAGCTCCTGCGCTGGAAGGACTATTTGTACTATTGGCTCATGCGCCTCCTCCTTGGGTCCGTTTACGCCTCCTCGCCAGTGCGCATGACTGTTAATTTCATTGCTCGCCGCGCACTGGCTCACGGTAGCCATAAGTACCTCAGAAGTAGACAATTGAAAGTTAACGACATGTCAAACTTGATTTTAAAATTTAAAAAAAGATGCAAGGAAGTGGGCCTCCTACAACTTCCTGTCACGTTCACGTTCAATACTTGTCTCCTTCTGGCAACCACTTTACTCCTTCTGCTGACAGTAATTTAATAACCTGGCATTGCTCCTAAATAGTCATAAAAAAACACTTCAACTAAAGTCGTAAAAAGTGTAATTTTAAACTAATTGCTGAAACTTAATTTATTATTTAAAGTTATAGTTAATTAAGTTATACTTCAGAGAAGTTGTAACTTTATGGGAATCGGGGTTCTCAAGGACTTTCCAAACTTTAATTGGTTCTGACGAAATAACTGGATGGGAATAATTATTTATTAAGTAATTATTTATTAATTTTGTATTGTAGTAAATGTTAGTTAATGTTATTACATTATTAGTAATTTATTTGGCGAGATTATTTAATTAAATCCAACATGATGTGAGTTTTTCTTTTTTTTTGTATTTATGATTACTTTAGCATTCTAGTGAGTAGTTTATTATGTTTTTTTTAAGTGGAAAGCGTGTGAATATTTTGAAGTGGGCTCTTGAATAATTCAATTAAATTGACTCTGTGCTGAAAGTAAAACGTGGGAAAGGTCTAATGACATCGTTAAACATATTTTATTTACCTTCAAATAGCCCAGGTAGCAGAGCCGTGAATGCAAAACGTATTTTTTTGCGCCTGCAAATTTGAATCACCGCTCCTCTTCACCACGGTCTATTATTAAAACAAGTGCATTCACCTACTAACCCACCTTTTTTTTTTACATTTTCACTCCTTAAGAACTCCGTTTACCATCTTCGCAAGGCAAATTATGCAAATTGGAAAAATTTTAAGCATTTTTAAGCAAATTTATGCTTCCGTGTTGAGCAAAATTATCAAATGACTCAAAATGATCCAAATCTGAAATCATCTGAATTTCAAAAAAAAATAAACCAAACAGGCAGTGAGAGCAGTGACTGAAAACTTTTTTGAAAAATGTTGAGGTAAAGAAATTAATTGTAATAATTACAATTAAAAAATAATTACAATTATTATTATAAAAAAAATTGTGTAGTTTTTATTGTTTTTTTTTCTCTCTTAATATTTATTTTACACGGTTTTCTCCATCTTTAACGATTCTGTAATGTTTTGTGCATGCACACCCAATCCATGTACCTTGATTTATTATGATTATTATGCAAGTGGATGACTGCTACTTGGTAAAATAATTTGGACTTTGTAACATAGCGTTTTGGATGATGCTTTGGCACCCCTTATAGTCATAGTCATCTCTTTTTTGAAGGGGCCTTAATGAGAGATCCCTTTGCAAGTTTGCGTCCCTTTTGATTTCATCGCAAAGGGCACGCCTCAAGTACCACCACGAGTGAAGGGGCTTCAGTTTTGATTGTTCCTTGGTTCGAAGAAGAGGTGAAGGCGGAAGCTTCCCTGACTCGTGATCCAATTAACCTGCAAAGTACCTGTAAACTTTTAATTAACCTTCCAATCTTCAAAAATCAAAATTTGGTGGGATTTTCTTCAGTAGAATTTTACGTTTACCTCGAACGGCTTGTCTTTTGTCCTTCAAAAAAACTGGTAAATTTTTGGAATTTTGACGTGTACTGCATCTTACACGTGGAATTTTTACGTGTTTCAAAAAGGGACTTTTTTCCCAAATGCTGCTCACCTTGATTTGTTTTTGACGCTTTAGAGCCACTTCCTTCCGCCGCGGCTCAAGGTGTGTCGAGGATTGCCTTACGGACATGAGAAAATAAATGCTGTCCCAGATTCCACGGTGCTGGCAGTACAGTCTCGAATCTTCAGCAAATCTCAGTTAGTCGAGTCATCACACTTCTTTTGTTCAGTAATTGCCCTCACCAAAACAGTTTCACAAGTTTCTTCCCTACCAAAATACTGCCAGCATGTGCCACGCTTTAGAGCCACTTCCTTCCGCCGCGGCTCAAGGTGTGTCGAGGATTGCCTTACGGACATGAGAAAATAAATGCTGTCCCAGATTCCACGGTGCTGGCAGTACAGTCTCGAATCTTCATCACAACAATTGAATTAGAAAACTTTGCAAAATCTCAAGGCACGCAGATACTTGCAGCATCCTTACTCTCTCAAGCACATCTTTCACCCTTCTGCCTTCAGATACGCCGTTGCTTTAAAAGTTTTGGCCCGAAAAGGGACTAAAAATGCCCTGCCAAAAACTGTACCAGTTCTGCGCCGCCGCCGTGATGTGACTTGTGGCGGCGCATGATTCAAAACGCGATGGAGAACGGTGAAAGTGAAGAGGGCGGCGCACGGTCTCGGCTCGAGCTGAGTCCAGCCGAACGCGAAGCCGTCTACGAGCGGCTCCTGCACGAAGCGCCCTACCTCCCCGGTGATCCTGGCCAGACCGTGTCAGTGAGTGATATTCAGTGGTTAAATCCAAAGCTAGTCAGCGATGGGCAGCGATTTATACGGCGCAACTTCTTTGCCCTAGTTTGTGCTCACTTGGGGGCGCTTCTCTACGGTTTCAGCTTCAAGCGCCTCAGCACGGTTTTATTGCGCACGGGCAAGTCCCACGCCGTGGGCGACTCGATGGTGCGCTACCTGTCCACTTTCGTCCATTTTAAAGACTGGTACCAAGACGGGATCCTGTCGAATCAGTCCAACAATAACGTACTCGAAATTGACAAAACGTTTAAGGACGTCCAGAGAGTAAGGGCCATGCACCGCCACGCCCTTAGCATCTGCCTCGAAACGCCGCTGCCGTCCAACGAGTCCTTCGAAGTGACCCCTCAGAAGCTGGAAGTGATCCTGGCCCTTACACGTGATCTCGACCACATTACGACGAGTCCTGTGCCGCCAGAAATCCTGACATACTCTCCTCGAGTGACCATGAGTCAATTTGACATGGTCATGACCCAATTCGGCCTCGTCGGCCTCATTTTCATGTTCCCTATAACTTTGGGGGTGAGGGATCCGGCGGGGCTGGAAGGGTTCCTGCACCTCTGGGCCGTCTTCGGGAAGTTACTCGGTATCGAAGATCGGTTCAACATCGCTCTCTACCCGGATCTAGAGCTGTATCGACGCCTCTTCACCAACGTTGGAATTGCGAGTCTCAAGGAAATGGACGTGCGGATCTTTACGCTGCAAAAATCGCTGCTCGACGGTTTCGGGAAGTTTACGTACTTTGGCTCCGTCAAGTCCTTCCTCTTCTATGGTCTCTGTTCCAAAGAGGCCCTTCCGACCTTCAAGGGCCCTAACTTATATAAATTATTGAGTTGGACAGACTGGGCCTACTACATTGCCTTTAAGTGCATCTTGACGCTCTACTACCAATTTGGACTGTTTCATCACATAGTGGACGCCGTGGCACGGTTCGTAGTGGAACTTCATGCCAAACTCTATTTGAAGCGCCGGGGACGCCTACCCCGGCAGCCCAAATCAAACAAGTGATTTTGACCTTTGACCTTTTGCATTGGAGATCTGAGTGGTATTTTAACAGTGCGTGGTTAGCCAATAAAAAACTCACACCTCACCTTATTCTTCACTTTCAAAAAGTGAAATGCTAATTTATTCTGCATAGGCCTCAAAAATCTCTGTGATCGTTTACGTGTAGACTCGTGCGCCGCTCAATAAATACGACGAACGAGTTACAGTGATTGGCTCATTCGCGAGAGATAGTAGAAATCCTCCAAAATATTTAATTATAAAAGTCATGATCAACTACTTTTCAAACCAAAAAAAGTACTTAAGTCCTCAAGGCTAGGGCATTTTTAATAAGTCAAAAACATTCGTAGAAAAAAAAAATACCCAAAAACAAACTTACCTCGAGCATTTTTTTTTTTTGGACTATTAAATTTTATTAGCTCATTTTGTACTTACTAAACACACTTAAGGTGCAATTTACACAATTTTTTTTTTGCAATATTTAGCACAATTTACTAAAAAAAAGAAGTAATTTTTGACTATAAGCGCAAGCATGTTTGTAATGAGTCATTGTTCATTCTTTACTGTTTACCAAATAGAATCAGTGCGAGGTCGTCGACATTCCCCTATGTGGGCTAATGTGTAAAGTTTAACTAACTATGTTGTTAAATATAATTGAAGCCTATTACGAAACTGCGCTCGTTATCATTACGGATGCTTTTTAGTTACACGAGGCGAGCCAAGGCCCCCAAAACCTTATTTTTTCGTTTCCTGGAGATATGAGTACCAATCGAAAGTTTTCAAGCAGCATTTTTTTTTAATGATGATGATAATTACGATTCAAGGATTTTCACACCCTAGTTAACTTTAATCGAAGTGCAAACAATACAAACTAAATTTTATTTTCAATTGTTGTAACAATGATAAAAACGCTCCAGGAAGTTTTGTAAGTACTAAAAACGTAAAAAAATGAATTGTAGAATTAGACAACTTACCTTCAAGTATTTATAAGAAAAAAAAAGTACAATTAGTTTACGATAATTAGATTTCAGTTAAAATTAGAATACAATTCAAAATGAGAACCAATTTATGAAAAAAAAAATTGTCGGTAGCGTGTTTCCATTGACGCCATTTTCAACTTTTGAAACTTTTCGTCTGAATTTTTTTTTCTAAATAAAGTCGAAATTTCAAATGTGCAGAATTATCCTAGTCGCAATTTCCCTAGGTTTTCGCAATAAACTGAAATTGTCCATGAATTTTCGTCTCAACTTCCAGGAAACCAGTGGAAATTCCAGTTTTGTTTTTCTTTTCATTAACAAGATCAACTTTTTTTTGAGAGTGAAATCATCACTTAAAATCCACTTTTTTTTAAGGATTGCAAATTGCAATAGAGTACTCTCGCGTGACTTCATTAGCATTCCCGTAGAATTACGCTCCTTAGCGTTAGCAATACTGGAATATGATATTGACCTTAATGTTTTTTTTTGCAGCACCCAAATTTATTGAAGCGTAGCCCTACTAGTGCTATAGACTCAATTTCATGCGCATTTGACGCTTAAGCCATAACAAGGCTTCCAGCACAGTTCCAAAACAGGTCGGATCGTTTGCAAGGACCTCGAATCTACTCCAGTTCACATTTAGACTTCCAACGAATCACTTTCACTCAACAGCATCTCTATAAGGCTATAAATAAACAACAACATTTTCAAAATTTGGAAATTGGATTTTTAAAAAAAAACTTCTTTTTTTTAAATAAAAAACAACAACGTCTTTTTTGAAAATAAAAATGAGGCGGAGCAAGCGCAAGGGCACACGAGCTGCTGCAAAGCCTACTAAAACTGTCGCAAAAGAGCCAACTACCCAAGAAATATTTCAGAGCATTCTCTACGAGGCCCCGTATATCGTCGGTGACGATGGGAGCGCTTGCGAATTCAAGGACATCCCTTGGGCCGACGCTGATTTGATCAAAGAGGGTCAAGAATTTGTCCGAAATAATCGCTTCGCCGTCAGTCTCGCACATATCGCTGCGCTTCTGTATGGATTCTCCTTTAAACCGCTCACGTCCGTTCTCCTGCGAACCGGCGGTTTCGGCCTCGGCGACAAAACCAAGTCCATGCTTCGGCACGTCGAAACCGGGTTGCACATCACTCGCTGGTACGAAGCCGACCTCGAGACCGTGTACAAGGACGTCCAGATCGTGCGCAAGTTGCACACGCACGCACTGCGCAAAAGCGAACAGACGCCCGTTGTCCTCATGGATGACGTTCCGAACGCTGCCGAAAAGTTAGCGATCATGGCAGCGCTGAAAAAGGACCTCGACGACTGCGTCGAAACCAATGAGGCCCCTCCGGAGCTATTCAGCTACAATCCAAAGGTCTTTTTTAGTCAGTACGACATGCTAATGACCCAATTCGGCTTCATCTTTATGATGGTCCTCTTCCCGAAAAGTATTGGCGTTCGGCACACCGCCGGCATCCGCGGTTTTCTGCACTTATGGGCCGTGATGGGGCGGATGCTGGGAATCGAGGATCGCTTCAACCTAGCGCTGAATCCCAATCGCGACCTCTGCCTCAAGCTTTTCTATCAACTGGGCATGGCAAGCCTCAAAGACATGGACCTCACGATACTGCACCTCCAGCAGACGTACGTCGATGCCATTACGCCGATATTCAAGTTCATGACCCTTAAGTCCGCCCTCTACGCAGGCCTCATCTGCAAAGAGGCCCTTCCCAACTTCAAAACGAACCATTTGTACAGCATCCTGTCCTGGAAGGACCTCCTGTTTGCCAAAATGGCCTTGGCCTTCAATTTCCTCATATACCATTCCGACCTACTGAGAAATGCTGCCAATACTCTGTACAAAATTGTGGCGGAGCATAATGACAGGGCCGTAATCGCTGCGAAAATGAAGCAGAACACAAAACGGTCGTCAAGTCTCCTCTTCCTGGACATTACAAAGCGAATTTGGCAATTTATGCAGACGGCAATGACGACGCTGCAAAAAACTTGAAGTGCCTAAAGCAAAAAAAAAATGTGCTCTTTTTTTTACCAAATTATTGTTCTTTTGTGATAGTTATTAGTCGAATAACATATACAAGTACGTTGTACCTATTGTTTAATTTTATTATTACATTTTTTTCTTAGATCGAATCTTTGTTTTCAGATTCACCTTGAGTTTTTCTTTTAGAATGATTTTTTGTAGTGTTTTGAGTGATATGGAAATAAAAGTTTTTGTAAGGCTTGGAAGAGTCACAGGCTGAATTTTTAATGAGTAGAAACTTAATTAAGCGCAATACAAATCAAGTAATTAGTAAAATTCTAACGCGTCAGCAGCTATTTCACACAGTTTTATCCCATAGACCGTCGCACTGATAGGGGACACATCAATAAAACAATTTGAAATTGAAAATTAAAGCCTACAATTTTTTTTTAAACCTGCTTCCAGCGTCGACAGCGTCATGCAAACGGAAAGGATTCATGCATCCAGCGTGGGAATGCAGGATGCTGATGCATGGCCATTTCTTACCTTTAATTAAGTTAATTCAAGCATTTCTCAGAGTTTCCAGCATGAAATAAGAAGAAAAATAAGGTCAAAATGCATCAAAAATATCAAACTAAAAGATATTTTTTTTTTAGAAAAGGTTAGAAAAGCGTCATGGAGAACTGCGGAATTGTCAAACATTCATTTGCAAATTGCAATTTGTAATAAACAAATCATGAATAATTCATTACGATTTGAATTTAGGAAAAAATAAATCTAAAAATTTCTCATAACCAGTAATTCGATTAAACGCTGCTCCTGCTCCTTCAACGGCTAGAATTTAATTCATCGCTTTCAAAATGGCTCGCAGTAAATCTAAGGGAAAGAAAAAGAAAAAATTTAACAGGAATAAGAAAGTCCGCAAATGCGATCTGGATTATTTTGGTAAGAAATATGGTCGAAATATGGCAATCATGAAACTTTTTTTTTTAAATATGAACATTTTTAAGTTTTCAAAAAAAAAAACTTCATAATTTTTTTAAAACTATCCAGGTATTCTAACCTTCACACGCTACTATGGCCAGCATTTCGTGGACTTCATGCTTTCGAAGAGCGAGAAGGAAAAGGCCCTTTACCATGTCAAGGAGTCCAAGATGCGGAAGAAGGGGAAAAAGAAGGTCAAGAGGAACGATGTTCCCATTTTACAAAAATTTCCAGCATTGCCCCAATTACCCATCATTAGGATTAAGGGCAAGTACGAGAAGGAAGTGGCCTTCGCCAAGGAACCCATCCTTCCCTACGTCAACGCTGGATATCAATCGCTTGAGAAAACGACACGGCCCGATCATCCCTTACAAAGGGGTACTTAAACCCAATTTCTGAAACTTAAACGCACAAATTAAAGATTCTGGACTTAAATTACCGATTTCTGTGTTCAAATATTTCTAAAAAATGTTTTTTTAACTCGTAGCTGGCTCACTTCGAGACGTTTTGTGCGGACCACGGTTCCCACTGCCACCGCGGCCGCAGCCTCACGGTGGCGTCTTCGGCCATCAGGAGGACTGTGGCGTGTGTCGAATGATCAACTACATCATCAAAGAACCATATCACCAACTTCCCAAAAAGTTGAGAAAAATCATTGAACGGCACTTTGACAAAGCAAGGTTCATTCTTCAGGTAAAAATTTACATAAAAAAATTCCAATTTTACCAATTATTTTTCCAAAAACTACTTATAAAATAACTTACTCAAGAATAACCTAACTTTTTTTTTGTGCTCAACTTGAATCGTTAGTATCTCACTGACCATGCGAACAAGGCCATTCAAGGCTACCGTGACCATATCAGAAACATTATGAACATCCTGGGCCCAATTCTAGATGCGCTTGACGCTTCGGAATGGGACGATCATTTCGAAGTGCGAAGACTCATGGACAAATGGAAGCACCTCGAGCGAGAACTTCTACAAGTGAAAGGTAGTATTATAAAAAAGAAAAAAAAAACATTTTTTTTTTAGAAATTATCCATTGTTAGACTAAAATTAGTCTCAATAATAAAATTTTTTTTGCAATTTTGTTACAGCCGAATATCGACATTTACGAGACAATCAAGAGGAAGAAATTGAGCGTCTGCTTGCCGAGAAGATAGCGGAAGTGGAAGCGGTAATTAGATAATTAACTTTTTGTTGAAAATTTAGTTGATTAGTTCCGAATTGAATATTAGGCTGAAAAGCGTATGCGTGAAGTTGAGCAGCAATTGAAAGATGCCCTTGACATGCTGCAAGACTGGAGAGAAAATGGCGAGAAAAAGTTGAAAGAGCCACAAGATGAAATCGAGCGATTACTCGCCCTCTTGGAATCTGTAAATATTTAAATTGCTTTAGTTGAAAATTAACGCTAAAAAATTAAAAGCCAATTACCTTATTCTTAGATCAAAAACGCCGTTTTCATAGAACGAGATAACCTCCGTACGCTGCTTGCATGGGAAACAAAGATGGCTACGGATCAAACTGTAGCAGAAATGGAGAGAATCATTGCTGAGGATCTCAACTACATACTCAGCTCCATGCATCCGGCTTGGTTTAACCTTGTTTTTGAAAATCAGAAACTTGCAGAAGTAAACTCAGAAAATTTTAAACCCAGGAAAAAATTAAAAACTTTAGAATCTAAAATATATTTCTTGAATTTTAAGGAAGATAAAATCTTAAACTCTGAAAACCATTTACTTGAATTGGAAGTGGAAACGCTGAATCATCAACTGAATCAGCTCTCTGCTCAGAAGAAGCGCTTCGAACAAACCAAAACGCACGGTTTTCGGCCACCTTATCTCAAACCGACAATCAATCGATTCTTCAAACACGGTGGAAAAGTGCAGCTCTACGAGTACCCTGTCACGGACCTCTTGCACGAATAAATATTTTGCTTAAATAAATTAAAAGTGATTCTGCAGTAATCCGACAAACCTTATCCTAAAGTTGTTTCGTAATATGTAATACTACGCAGACTGAGGCGATACGTATTGAATATTAAGCTTTTAGTAAACGTTCCATGGCAATTTAATCACGCTCTATTCAATCTTGTAGATTTTGGAGGCGTCATTTATCATGGACTACTAACATCGCTACACATCTTATTACACTTTGTATCCATTCTCCCGTATCATTTTAAAATTGTGATTTTCCAATTTGTAAACTCTTACGACTGACTAGGAGAAGGATTTTTTAATGAATACATGGGATGATGGAGACTGGGAGTTTTGGCGCTACTTTATTTCTTCCAGCGATTATTTTCGTAGTCCCACTTGGAGCTAAGTCCGTCAATAGGATCCACCTTCAGGTCAATCATCCTACGCAAACTCTTTTGTCGGTTTTCCAAACTGAAGGAGTCTGGTAGCGGCGGGTACACTAAATTAAAACCAAAATTTTAGAACAGAAAACTCGCGGTTGATCATGAGAGAAGCCGTACCGAAAACTCTGACGCAGATGAATAGCCATAATGCCGCAGAAATTGCCATAAGGACGACACCGACGTGCTGTTTCCAGATCCCGGTGGGAGCTTCCATCTCTGCATAAGTTTGACAAAAACTTGATCGATAGAGTGCCTTTTTCTCCTCAATGCTCAGTTTCTTCCAGTCCCCCTTCTCCTTTTGCCTCAGGGCCTAAATTTCATTGAAAATAATAAATTGAAACTTGGGTAAACTTAAATCAAGAGGAAATTCTTAGTATCAAAACAACTACTTACGCCAATGTCTGATGTATCCTCTTTAAATCGAATTGCAGGGTAAGGGTGATTCACATGGTCGATGTAACTAAAAGTTCCATTCATTCCGAAGCCAACGACTTCACGTTTCCCAATTTTCGAATACGGGTCAGGAGCCCCAGTAGACGACCACACGACCTGCATGAAAGATGATGGAGGGAACGCAATCTTTCCTCTTGAAAGGCGGAACAAATTGCCAGCCATCATGATCTGTCCCAAAGAAAAAGCTTATCAAACCTTGTTCATAAATTCTAAACCAAATATTAATTCTTCATGTCTAACATCTGCACTGCTGTAATTCGGTTGACCCCTTGAAAATCCAGTTAAATTGATCCTCAATCAATACAACATCAACTTTGAGAAACGAGTTTCGTTAAAAATATGTAGCATGTAATAGGTGTGCCAGCCACGAAATTTAGCACGTAGGCTTCCTAGTCCCTGAATCACGATCACACCTTAGTTGCTTACTACTAATTGGTTACTCAACTATCATTCATCCAGTTAGCTGAGCATCCAGCTCTAGCCTTACCGTCACCAATATAAGGGTTGAAGTAAGGCAGATCCCCCCCTATTGTCGCCCC
>VYYI01000822.1:0-25239 GCA_021029175.1 Bilobella aurantiaca
AGGGGTTGAGGGGCTAACTTCTCTTTTTTGAGGGGCTGAGGGGCTAACTTCTCGCTTTTGAGGGGATGAGGGGTCAACTTCCAGGGGATGAGGGGCTAACTTCCAACGACCTCCTTTGCTTCCAGTTTTTTTTAATTGTTCGTTACAAAATAATGTTTAAATTCTTCCTATCATAATTCGAATAGGTGGTAATAGGCGAAGCAGGAATGCGTAAGCATGATTTAGGCAAATTTGTTTCCTTTTATTTCCGTCATAGGCTTATTTATAAAGGCTCATATGTCATAACTTACGGCGTTCTTTAGTCATTGCCAAAATAAGGGATGAACTTTAAAATTAAAGGACAAGCGCGTGCAAAATATTACATAACAGCGATTATCCGTCAGGAAATGATGACCTATTCTGTGTAAACATAGGTCCGTAGGTCATATTAAACATTATTTAATGACGTAGTTAATGTTATGTGCGATTTGAAAGTCAACAATCTATAATTAGTTTATTTGTCCGCATGCCTAAAATAGACGACTTTACGCACATGTACACGACGGTGAAAGTTGCGAGATAGACTATTAAAATATGTTTAAGGACGACATAACAGAGCATTCGAAATTGACGTCAAATCTGTTATGATCTTTGGATTCCCTTATTCTGTGATTGGAATTTGGAGATTTTCAGAAATTTTTAGTTAAATCAAATGAATCCAAATTTCTGTTTACTTAGACAATAGAATTTGGAAGTGGTTTTGGAATGTAATATTTGTTAATAGAACTCTGATTTACGAGGATGACAGTAAAGTCCTATTATTATGAGAGCCTTTTCATATGCATTGGCGTAGTCGTATTAGAATTTTAGAAGATAAATTTCGGAAAACAATTCTGGACAACTGAATATGTGACATGTTTTATGGAGGCGTTTTCCTATGATTCGCAAATTGTTGGCTCCATTTATACGGGTTTCTACATAGTAACAGTGATCTATCACTTATTTTGACTCTGCCACTATTTTGAAACGTGTAATGTTTAAATTTCCCGGTGACATTGAGCCTCATACAAAAATATATTGCAAAGGAGACGAGGAAAGCAATTAGGCTGGAAGGGAGAAGGCACTTATACAGTAAAGTTACAATAAGGTAGTCATCGGAGCTCTATATTCGGCTAATTCTATGTTCCGAATCAAATTATCGTAGTTCAAGTTATGTAATCGATGCTGGGATTTTGTCTATTGGGAAATTTACGGTACTTCGGTAAGTTGTGTGCTTATAATTGACCTGATATCTCGAATCTTGATTTTCTCTTGTCCAATTCCCGGAGAAAGCTCAAAGTAGCTAGACTTTTACTGAAGGAAAAATGGATTCTTCTTTTTATAGGCAGAATATGAAACGATTATTGATTAAATGGAATTTGCCATTTAGCCAAGTCAGGTTTATTGGTGATTTCCCTTTGACAAAGGGAGTCGACTGCACAAGTCGGATTTATCCAAAAAACGTCAACGCTTCTTCAGCGCTTTTCCTCCTACGTTTGTAGTCTAAATACGTGTATTTTCTTATTGCTTTTCATTCACCTGTCAATATTCCTACAACGCTGAACCATTTCAAAATTGACATTAGTTCACCTTCCCCAAATCAACAGAGACCCACAACGTCTTAACAAATATTTGAAAGAACTGTAACATTAAATTATTAATGAAATGCGACCTGATTTTCTTTTGTGATGTCATATTTCGAGAGCGGACCACGGAAGGGGCCGAGATCACAAAAAATATTGTTGAATTACAGTAAATTCTCAAGAAAGAGCTCAATTTCACTTCCTGTAGAATTTAACCTTGATTTCCACCAAAAAAAAACGCTACAGCTGGGTCATTGGTTAGTTTGCAGAAATTTGCAATCGTTGCCGAAAAGAATTCCTGTCTCTAACAAATGACCCCACGTAACATCTTTAACGAATTTAGTGAGTACCATTTCTAAGCAAATTTTACACCTTTTTACTCTTGCTGCTCTTTTTAAAATTGGAGAAGGAACACGTTAATTTGCAAGAAGTATAAAAAAAAATGATTTTTTGAAAATACTTTTGGGATAATTATGTTTTGGAAATGGTTGGAAAGTGTTTTTTAAAAGAGATTCGAAACCTCTCTCCTTCGGGCATGTATTCGTGATTTAGACCTCATATTTCCTACCCTGATTTGAGTCTAAGCCGGGATTTAAACAAAATCAGTCCAAAATGGAGGACCTGGGGCCTATTGGAAGGGAAGACATGTTGTAGGAAAGCAGAGCTAATGAAAGCAGCTGCTTGACAAGAATTCCAGGAAAGTGGGCCGAGGAATCTGCTTTATTTCATTACTTAATGTCAAATAAGCACGCAAAGCTCATCGAAACAAAACGTCATTGGAAAGGAAAAGGAGGAAAATTTCCACAGAAGTCACTAGGATCTTAAAGGGAAGCCAGTGGAAGCCTTTTTCTGCAATGTTAATGATTTGAAAGGAAGCCTTCTGTTTGGGCTGGACATTGCTCCAGGAGGCTAATGGCCGTACTAGGAATTCCTACGCTGGAAATTAAAGAGCTAAAAACGTCGTTAAGACTCCCAAATGTTTGAAAAGTAATCAACCCACGCATGCCTACACCCTCACAATTAAGTTTTAATTATTCAGAAGTAGGGAGGGGAAGTGTTGGAGAGGAGGAAATCGATGGTCGTTGGTGAAATTATGAGGCTCAAACACGAGCGACAATGTCGTCATAAGTACCCCCTCCTTTCCTATTGACCATCTTTCGACATGAAACAAGCACGAATTTCTTTTAGGCCCAATGTCCGTGTGTCCCTGGACAGTTTGAATTTCAAAATAATTGCTTTTTTTCTTAAGAGCAAGACACAATGGGCTCCAATTGCTCAAAGTACTCATTATTTGAACATTTACCGCACTTTTCCTTTTGCAAAAACCTTTCTTTTCCAGTCACCTTTGATTGAGTGACTCTAAAGCTCTTTTCTTCGTGGCCCATTTGTCTCCTTTGTCCCAAAAACAGAACTTGGGGAGTAAAGCTAAAAATAAGAGCACACACGCACAGAAAAAAAAACAAGAAAAAAAAACAACACTTTTTGTATTTGAAAAGTCACATTTGAAATTCTCATCATTCTTGTCGTTAGGAAGACAATAGCTTCCATTATCCTACCACTTTCCACTGCCTAAGTGACTGGCTAAAACGGAATTGAAATCACATCCCGTCGATTTGGCAGTAGTGTGATGATGCGCAATGAGTTCCTTAGGAACTCACTTAATGCATTTTGGAATGCAGATGCACTTGAACTTGGAGTTCAAAAGATTTCTTGGCGTTGGAATATTAAGGTTATTAGATAATCTTTCGGAGTCTTGCGCATGCTGACAAAGAGAAAGTTGAAAAAAGAAAGTTGCAAAAGAGAGGGAAAATGGAAGAGAAAGGATCCACTAAATAATTTATGGCAAATTCATCATTCTCCTAGCACGCACACGGGCTCAAATTGAATTTTTATTTGGTTCCTTCCCAATTGCCTGGCTTTCTCCCTCAAAAAAGTCAAGCTAAGGGAAATTAATTTATATTTTTGAGGAGAATTTTGATGTCAGTTCTAAATTTAGCCTTATTTTACTTTCTCCGGGGGGTGAAAGTAGAAAGGTTGCGGGGTGCTTGGGGAAGAGGAAATGATCATTTTGTACTATCACTCTCCTTCTTACCTGGAAGTCGCGTAGTACCAAAAAAAAGTGAAAGTAGTAGGAATTGTTGGACATTAGACTTAAGGGACGACATCGACTGTTGTCCTTGCCTCAGCTGATCATGCTCGAGTCTCAAGTGGTGTAAAATGAATGAAGTGTTCCGGAGTTCCTTCAAGTCTCAAGTACCCTTCATGCTTTCACTTCATAGCCAAACTTTCTCCCATTTCGCAATTCCCTAATGACCCGTCACAACTCATTTGAACATCAAAATGGTTCTGGAGCAATTCAAATTTCATGCCGAGTTGCCCTCACTTTACCCCTTGTTCAAATGCTTGTTACTCCACCAGCAGCCATGTGTCTGTGGCGTAGCGTAGGCTAAATGTCAAAATATCATCGCCTCCACAAACCTATTTGCAAACCAAATCAGCTTTCTCCACTCTCCTTGATTGCTAGTGGTCGCTCAAATCAGTTCAAGTCAAAATATTCATTGGCCCACGAACTCACAAACTATTCTGAAGAAAAACCCCAGTCTTTTCTACCTTTTTCTTTAAGAATACACTTAACCTGAACTTAAACCTAACCTTATTGTAAAGGCCTCTGAAATGAATCCAGCATCCAAATATTCGAGTTCCTTGTTTACTTGCGATAACCTAATCCAACCGAATCTAAACCACTCATTAGTCGGAATGGTAACCAATCAATGAGCTTTTTGACCTTGCGGTTAAGTCTTGACTTCGCGAAGACTTTCTCCTGGAATTCAAATTCTTGGATTTTTAGATCAAAAACTTTCTCCGGGGGAAACTTTCACCTCAGGAGTACTTTCTCCACAATGCAATCTTCAGAGTTTTCATCATCAACATGAGGATGATAATTGAAGCGTTAACTTTTGCAGCTTTTGACTTGATGACTCTACTGATGACTTTTTGAACGACTAACATTAGGACTTAGGGCTCAAAACGCCTGCTGACAATAATAAAAGGGCCCATTCACGAGGAACTTTCCTATTGTGGAAACGGTGGAGGCTGATTACTGGAGCTGATGAAGATGATCTTAGGGAGCCCTTAGTTGAGACGACAATAAGGGATTCGGGATGATGGATGTGTCCTGGACAGAGGCGGAGCCCTTTTGAAGGGATACTTGATATTCTTGTCAATCCTTGAGGATTGTCGCTATGACAGAAATGGGTTTGAAACCATGCACGTCCGTCTTTGTCACCTTTTTGATGAGAAATTCACAGCGCTCGACTTTCTCTTTGCGGTTTGTGATAAGAAAGTCATCTCAGAGGGAACGGCGTCGCTTTCACCCATCTTCATTTCTCTGCATATCCCAACCCTCATTTCACTTTCATTTTGGATTTTGAAGATGAGGCTCTATGTACATACCATGACAAAAAAAAAGAGCGGCGCTGAAACGTGTGACTCGAGTGCTAAAGCTTTTCCTGATCGTCAAGATCATGATTCAATCTAATAACACACACACCATCATCTCACACCCTTTTTATTGCCACAGAGAAAATCATGGCAATTTTATTCCTCGTCAGCCTTCTTCCCGTCTCTTACACACCCAATTGAAGGTTACTTTCTCCAGTGAAAGTCGTCAAGGCCTCCGGGATTTTACGAGGGGGAAATCTTTTTGGATTCAATTTTCTTTTGGTATTGATTGAATGAACTAAACGGTGGCAGTCTCTTGTCTATTCGTCATAACTCACGAGAATTGGGCCAAGTGAAAGGTCCAATGATTCAGAAACATCGGAATGCCGTGGCTGCGGGGCGATTGTGGCGAGATAAACCGCGGCGCAGGGTTCCGATTCCCAATAATTTATGACCTTCTGAAACCAAAGGGAGTGAAAGCTTCTGCCAAAACTTTCACTGAGATTAACTCAAAGGGCCTTGTTGCTTTCCTGTCTCCTCATTTTTAGAACGCACATGATTTTTTTCTTCGGAGAAAGTTTCCACTGCCTCGTAAGTGCTAAAATTGTCGACCTAGCCCTTCCATGGTCATTAAAACGTCAAGAGTGGTCCATTAACTGGACTAAAACAGCAGAAACGGCTCGTAATTTTGGCTGTTGCGGTTAAGGAAACGGAGGCACTATGTTGCAGAAAAGCGTGTTGAAAAGGGCCATTTATGAACTTTCCAGATTACAATGCCTCAGTTGTACCACAAATTTTTTTTTGAATGCTTTCTCCTGGTGTAAAAGATGTTTGTCGAAAAAAAATTCCGATTTTGGCCAGATTGGTTTTATTTTCGCAAATTATCTTTACTTTTTTTAAATAAAAAATCTACGAAAGCGTGCAAACGTTTGGTGAAAGTTCGAAATTTGTGGGTTAAAATTGAATTATTAAGTAAGAAGAGGGGTTGTGGTAGAAAGTGACTTTTGTATTGGCATGTCAAGGGACTCCTGGCTGCCAGGGTCCTTTTGACAAGATTGTTTCTGTTTTCCCTTTCTGAATCACAACGTACTTTGTCGTAAAGTCAATTTAAATCTTCGTGCTGTTCTGGCGGTGCCAAAAAGAAAGATACAACAAATTGCTTTCTCCTGACTTTCTCACGAAGTTCACATACGTAACGCCGCCTCCTTTCTCCAGCCCTCGTCCTTCTTACGGCTGGAGAAAGTAAGTCAAAATTAAATCAAAAGTGACTCACTTATCTTGTACAGCGCATGACCAATCTCAGACACACGCTCAGCTTCCCAACAATTTACAAATTCATTTCATGCTTCGGGAATGAGGTAGGCTCTCTGAATTTTTGAGTCACGTTTTGAAAAGTTGTTCTTGATGGAAGGATTTGAGCTATTCCTTTCTCCGCCACTATAACAGTGAGCGTCAGCTAAAAGAGAACACTGTAGCTCACTGTAATTTGCAGGTATTCGTATCAGCAAAAAAAATTCTGAGCTAATCCACTGCTACCCAAATTGGATTCAGCCTTCCTAATTTCAGCCGTCAATCAATTTAGCATGTCTTGCCTTTATCCTTTCAAAAAATATCCAATTTCTCTGGGTGGAGAGGGATTGGTTGGAGGATTGGAGAATTGTGGATTTTTTTTCGATGGCTAATGCCAATTTTTAGTGCTCCTACAACATGATCGATAATCTTGATTATGCTCAATGCATAAAATTGAGAAAAGGGGCCACCTGGAAAAATAAGTGCTTTATAATTATACGGCTTAATAACAATGGCTCCAAAGCTTTCTCCAGCCACGAAACTTTGAGGAAATAATATGTTTGCCATTTGGAGGGTTTTTGGATGCTTTGAATTTTTGTAAATAAAGGTAAAAACGATTTCTCTATCAATTGAACGAAAAAAAACTTTTGAAAATTGTCTCTTTTCTTTGAAAACGCGATTTTAGTTTATTCTTGTTCTAAAATAGTGCATTGAGTTGTCTCTTCTACAGCTTGCAATTGAGGTTAAATTTTTTAGCTAGAGTTAGTAACTTTTTAACAGTGATTTATAAAGTGCAGTAGAAGCCTAGTTAAAAAAAATCATGTTTTAAAATATTGGGAAGCTGCATTACATTCTTTGGCACTTCATGAGTTTTCAAAATTTGAAATAACGTTCCTTTTAGTAAGTGGATCCCAAAAATTCATATTTGGAGAATCTTGAAACACTAACCAAATCTTTTTTTTATGATTTCTGCAAATTATTAAATGGCGTCGAAGTAGAAATCGATCGAAAGTTTTAATTTCGTAATATGAAAATAAATTATTATTTTGTAACTAAAATGATGGGCTAGATTAGCAAGAAAAGTGTATCTCATAGACTAAATTTGTAATGAAAATAATTACAAAGCCTAATACCCATCTCTATCCGAATTAAGCTTTTAAAGCCATATTTTAAACCAGGAGGATTTTAGAGTTGTGCTCTCCCGTCCGTTGTGATTGGTCAACGCCATTGAAGCAGAAGCCTGATTTTTTTCAGCGGATAAATTCTCTGTATTTTGTCAGTGAAGCTGAAAATTTGAAAGGATATTTTGATCCAGATGGAGATGAGGCTCTGCGAAAGCTAAACGTAGTCTGTTGTAGCCTTTGAAATAATGAGAAAGAAAGGATGGAGGGAGAAAGTACGAAGGCTAGAGGCAGTTCGAAGCAGATCTATTGTTGCTACTTT
The DNA here is from genome assembly GCA_021029175.1 of Bilobella aurantiaca. NCBI lineage: Eukaryota > Metazoa > Arthropoda > Collembola > Poduromorpha > Neanuridae > Bilobella > Bilobella aurantiaca. The sequence continues at coordinate 7,776 of VYYI01000822.1, forward strand.
CACCAACTTTCTCCCCACGAACATTTCCAGGCTCTTTTGGAATTTGTTCAATATTCATTTTGTCGTGTGGAGAAAGTAGAGTTGAGACAATGGGAATTCCCAATCCTTCTTTTAATTCCCTTCCCTCGCTTTCTCTGTCTCAATTCCACTTTTCTTCGGAGAAAGCAGGTATAATGGAGAAATTAAAGTTTATTTCCTCTCCCAACGGAGATGCACTTGAGAAAATAAAATACAAAGTTCTGCTCTGCAGTGCACAACTACTTAAATTAACTACAGCTTTTCTGGCCAGCCTCCCAAATTCCTAAACGAATTGAATCCAACAAAACACCTACTCTCGCTTTCACAAATTTCTAATTCCAAGTCAAATTCACACTTTTCACCTAAACTTTCACCCTCTAGCATCAGTATTTTGAGGGGAAAACGCCCAAATATGAGCCAAATCTTGACAAATTTTCTGGCAAGAAGAACCAGATTTTCTTTTGCAATTTTCTAAATTGAAAATTTATTTTAGCATTTAATTATTATCAAAAGAATTTTTCAATATTTCGTGGCACCTTGTCGTGTTTTGCTAAAATCTTGCGAAATATCAACAAAATTTGTAGACAACAAAGAATAAGAGCTATTCAGCATCCTTTTTTTTTTTATAAAAATGTTCCTGCAAAAGTTTAGACTAGCCTAAAAAATCCATCCAAGGACAGAAGGACCCAGAAGTCCAATTTTGTCTTGTGCTAGAACGGGCTTGTTTGGCTTTTATCATCAAAACATACTTTCTAAGGGCTAAAAAAAGATGTTTTAGGAAAGTATCTTCTGTTGTGCTTTTCTTCTTTCTATGTTTTAGATTTAATTTCATTCGAAAGGACCCATCTGAATTAGAAGCCCCTTGACATCAAAGTTCTTAATTTTGCCTTTTGAAGAAAAAACAGTAATAATGCCGATTGTAAAATGTAGAGGATTTGTGAGACTCGGCTAATTAGTGTCTATTTCTCCAGCGTAGCTCTCGAGCGACGCTGGAAGTGAATAGGAGACTCATGACCTTCGGCAAGTCGCAAACAGAACTTCTAATAAGTACAAACTTTGTTTGTCTTCTGCACGTGTCATCCACTCTCCATGATTTCATTACTTATATTAAGTCAAAATACAGTAACCATGAAAAAAATTCAAATTCCTGGATTGCCTGGAAGCCTTGCATGGCAAAGTAATTGCGCCTGAGTTTAAATCGCTGATTTCGTTGTAACAAGCTGTAATTTTCTAACGAAAATCAATGGGTACTGGAAGACTGGCTTGAGAACCCTTGACACCGTATCGTTCACACCAATTCAAAATCAAAAATCGATCTAGCTCCGAACAAAAGTAATTGGATTGCCTGCACAAGAAACCGGGAAAAACAGAATATTTTACGTAGTGTGCAAGAGCTCTGTTTCATTTTTGGGAAATAAGGAAATAGGGAAATACGGGAAATAAGGAAAGTAAAAAAAAAACATAGTCAAATTGACAATTGTTGTGATCTTACCTTTTTCAGTGATAATCCGTGCAACTAAAGCTTTCTCCAAAACATTGTTATTTCGAAAGGATTCGGCGAGCGTGATTTATACGAAAACTTTCCCTATTGCTTCAAAAATTTCCACGCGTGAGGAAATGGTCATTAGTTTGGCTTCGGCCTGGCCATTTCCCACTTTTGTGAAACAAACTTTTTTTTTAAAAAAAAGAGGCAAGAAACGTATTTCTAGAAAAAAGACTGCTAAGGGTGGTGTAAGAGACAGTTATCAATGGAAGTCCTTTTTGCGCTCCTGGGACGCACCGTGTTCTGAACAAGACGCCCGCTAACTTCCCGAGACACAACTGAGCCTCAGGATGGAAAAACACCGAATTCACGGTGCTCCGCCGTGGGTTCGCAACCTTCATTTTATGGATGGCACACAACTCTGCTGAAGCCTTCACGAGGCCTCCTAATTCCTTTTCCCTAAGAAGAAAAACAACGACAGAACTTGTGCATATGAAAGCCTGAGCCTTGATCTTAATTTTTCCGTTGTTTCTAAACTGACGTCTGACATTTAAAAATCAAAATTTTAAAAATTTGAATTTTTTAAAACTTTAAAAGGAGAGGTAAATTGTTTGCAAACTTTGTGCGAACTTTCGTTCTCAGAGTCTATAATCCGAAATTGATTGAACTTTCTACGAATTTGAAAGCAAATTCTTGGGAAGAATTTGTGAAAATTCTTGGAAGAAATTAGGAACTAATTTTGGAACAAAGCCAAATTGGAACTTTTGTCGAGAGGAGTTCAACTTCCGGTCTTTTACGTTTTTGACTTTAAGCTTCTTCTGCGGAAAGCAAGGCAATTAGCATTTGAATTTAGAAAATGGGCCTCAGCGGAAGCATTGATCATCATGTCTTGGGAAGCCGACAAAATTCCTTTTTTTCATTCTTAGGAATTGCGCCATTTCCAAAATGTTCCTCCTTGTGGGAATAGTTCAGGTGCTTCTTTGAATGTCGTCAGCGCACAAAAATTCCAGCTTCAGCTCCTTTCCCCTGGATTCAATTTCCAGGAGTATCAAAGTACATTTTGGAACTGAATCATTTAGTCCAACAGTCCACAATGGACCTTCCAAGAAATGCGCCAAAGCTCAAACGGAGATACCTCCCATCTTCAAAAGATGAGATCATGACGCAAAAAGATGTAGACGCTAAAAATGAAATTTTTAAGAGAGATCCGAAATGCCTTGCAAAAGTAAATCCAGATCAATGGGACTTCCCTAAAAAGCATCTTATTCCTTCATTTTTTCTAAATTCAATCCTTGAGACTTGACCCATCGGAATACTATTTCTTTATTATTAAAAACGGATGAGTGCGTGATGAATTCTGGAGGTAGAGGAGAGTGGTCTCACAAAAAATTCCCTGCACTTCAACCGCTACAGGGCATCCAGCGATTGTGAATTTTAGTTAAAGCTAGCCAAACAAGCCCATCCAGGAATATCTGGATATTAAAATTGAATTTGTCCTGTCCTAGGACGGGCATGTTTGGCTTTAAACAACTGGAGAATTTGATTTGGAATTGATCCAAGCTGTGCTATGCTCTGGGCTCTTCTCGCAGCATCCCTCGATTGCCAATCTTCTGAAAATTGTTTTGAAAAACAAAATCATATTTTGACAATCGATTTCTCAAATTCAATTTTCCATCTTGTTGACAGTCCGACGGGAGGACGCACGCTGGAAAGATTCGAACTTGTCCAGGAGGTGTAGGACGAAACGTCGCTGAAGCGCTGGCGAAATTGGACCACGATCCATTTCTCATCACGGCGATTGGTCGGGATCCGTTTGGAGAGACATTGCTGGAGAATTTGAATTGCTGGAGAATGGTAAGTTGTGGTCTTGTGTCTACATTAGCTTTGGAGCTTTGTGTAATGATGCATGGAATCGGCGGGAGTACATTGCGTGTACCTAGGACTCAAATCGATTTTGTTCCCAATCAAGGACACGGGCGGCGTTCGCCTCTGTTCAGAATTTGAGACTACAGCAATTTATTCTGCAATTCTAAACTCGGGACGAGAGTGCATCTACGGAATCGGAGACATGAGGCTGCATTCTCGAATTACGACAAATCATGTCGCTTCGTACGCCAACCAAATCAAATCAGCGCCCATTGTTCTTATGGACGGAAATCTCCCACTCCCCACCATGGAACTGGTCATGGAATTGTGTTTAGAACATGGAGTACCACGTAAAACAAAATTTCAAAATCTCATTTTAAAAATGAAAATCTACGCAGATCCAATATAAGACAATGTGGGCTAAATTCGTTTTGAAATTCGAAACTTTCTTTTTAGAAAAAGAGAGAAAATTGGATGGTTGTCACTTAAATTCAGCAAGGCGTATTAGTGCAAATTTTGTTCATTTTGTGATAAACTTTTTCAGATTTGGAAATTGATTTGATTTTGGTTTCTTCTTTTTGTTTTAAATATTTTTTGAATTGTTCAAAATTTCTGTGTAATTTAAAAAAAGTGTGTTCCTTCTTCGTTTTTTGCGAATGTGATCTCACTGCTGACGCTTTCACTCTGTTTGAATTTGAATAAATCTTTTCATCTTTCCCTTTCAGTTTGGTTTGAGCCCACTGAAGTTCGGAAGGCTCAGAAAGTTTTGGAGGTATCGAGGGACCTCTGGCCGGCCCTTTCCTTCATGTCACCGAATTTGAAAGAACTTCAAAGCCTCCTCCTGGGCTCAACGGCGTACACGGCCACCGCCGCGGTGACAGAGAGCCGTGGTGGCGAAAAGAAAGCGTCTCGAGAAGAACTCGAGACAATTGTCTCCAAGTCCTTGGCTCAATTCACCGGACTTTCTCTGATCCTCTTGACATGCGGCGAAGAGGGATTTATTGTACGGAAGCGTCAAGGGCCCACAATCATCAAATGATCAAATCCAAGTGTACTCCAAGCCCTTATTTCCATGTTCTATTTCCAGGTGGCTGAGCGCCATTTCCAGAATCCAGAAGATCAAAGGTCACCGGACTTCTCCCTCCATTCGTTTCCAAGGCCTCAAATTTCGGCCGAGGAGGTTCAAAGCGTTTCGGGGGCGGGGGACTGCCTCAATGCAGGGTTTATTTCAGGGCTCCTCCACGGCATGACCCTTGAAGGCTCCGCCCGGAAGGCTACTGGATGTGCCTACGACTCCCTTCGGTCCATGAACAACGTCCCTCTTGTTTTTACAGAAAGTCGTGGAAAAACTAACCATTAGAATAAAAAGTCACATTCGAAAAAAGACATTACAGAGTAATAGTTTGAGGCCCTTTAATTGCCTTTCCGCTGGGAACAATAAAATTTTTTGAATTTTGAAAATTATGAATTTAGAAAATTATGAATTTCGAGGCTCTTTAGTTTCCGCCGCGGCTAAATGGGCTGTGGCTCTTGATATTGTGCACAGAGTACTTGTTGTAGAGTCCCCAAATGCTCATCATCATCTTCTCACTGTACTTCGTAGGCACTGTAACGCCTCCATCCCCTGACGTTACGGTACGTTAGTTAAATTTCCATAAAACTAGGACATAAGTCATTAACTTTTGAACTTACCGCCGGTGCCGCTCGACTGCGGTGCAACGACTTGCGCTGCTGAACCCATAGCCCCGCTATGATGCATATTGAAACCGTTCCGGACCTTGAAAGCTGTATGTGCTCCAATTGACGACATAGTTGGCGGTAAGCCTACAAAGAAAGCAGATTCACTTTATTTTTATGCTTAGAATCCAACAACTAATCGTAATTTCCCATGCAAAAATTTTAAAAAGAAATCGTAAAAGGTTTTTGTGCCACGGTGCGAAATGTGCCCACTATTTTCCCATTTACGGTATTTCCCCAAGCTATAATTTCACAGTTCTATTACCTAGTAGTATGACCGTTTGGAATGAAAGCGCAATTTGACTAGACTGTTCCTTTGATGGTTTCTTCAAAATTTCATATAATAAGTGCCGAGATTTGGATCCGAATGTTAAAAAAATGGCGAAAAAATTCGCAAATAACTTATGAGAACTCCAAAACAAGTTTGTTAGCAAAGTTGTGGCGACATATGGCGACTGCCGTGGGAAGATTCACAGAGTGACCAGCACTTAACAGCCTTGGACAAGTGTATAGCTACTTGATCTTCTGGAAGAGCGTCGTCACCTCCTTATATACCTTGCGAAGGTGGGGCCACTTGTTGCCAAGTGTGGGGCTTCGGTGGGGTTTGGAAGTTAGCGTATAGCTAAACACCAATGTTTACTGGGTAACTTTCAAGAACTCGTTTTTCTTCTTCAACAGGAAAGCGGACATTAGTTTTAAGCGAATCAAGCGTTATGCAGTATTTTGAGATCATATACCAATGAACAGGGAAACGGGTTATGATCACGTGTAGTTGGCATGGATGACGCTGAGAAGATCAAAGTCCATTTTTAATTACAGGTAAGCGGTTGACAACTGTCTACGTGATACGAGGGAATGATGCGATGGCGGCGCCGATTACCGCCGTTTCACGAAGACGCTTGTCACAAAATGATGATTTTTGCAAATGATCCTAAAAAAAAGAGTAATCATGGAATTTCAATAATTACGCATATGTGTACAATTGAAAAATATACTAATCTGAAACCGCTCCAGCGTTCTTGCCGCTCGCTGCTGAAACGATTCCTTGTCAATCCAGTTTTAAAAAAAGCTGAAAACTAGAAACGCTTAAAAAAAGTGTGGTTTACATTGCAGTTTAGACACACCTTCAAGACGACTATTTAGAAAGAAGTACAGTTTAAAAAGTTCAAGGTCAACTTCAAAGTTCAAAAATATACTCAAGGTTTTGAAGTCAATGTCAAACTTATTTCGTAGTAAAATACACTGCTAGTGCTAACCGGTCTCATTTTTAGAAGTTGTTTTTTAAGGATTTGATTTTCTTAAATCACTTACATTTGAATCGGCGGATAAGTGTAAATACAATCTTCTTTTTTCCCAGTTGAATCATTTTATAAAGAAAAATTAAGTGAATAATACTTCACAAAAGCTCACATAATAACGTCATCATTATTTTCTCCTTTAGAATTCCCTATGTAAATAGAGGTTAAAACCTTGACGGGACCAGATTTTTTTGTCACGAATAAAATCGACTTTTAGATATTTTTTAAACATTGTTAAGTTTTACTTTCTTTACATATTAGAAGTCATCTACGTTTCTACCCCATTATTGATGACTTGAGATTTAATTTACTCTCTAACTACAAAAGACTTATTATAAGCGTAAAAAGGAAAGTACGTTTGTTGATCGCTGGGTAATTGTAGACCGCATCCGTATTTACGTTTAGTCTAGTTTTAAATTTGTGTAAATTCCCTGCACTAGAGAATGTTTTTAAAGAGATTTACACGTGCACTTAATCACGACGGCTTTAAAATTACACAAAGCCTGCCTCTCCTTTCCCTGCTAACACGTAAACAATCACTAACTTAACTTTTAAAGCTCTTACATTAACTGGAATTATACATTTAAAATGGAACAGGAACTGGAAAGTACGTTTATAACAAGAGCCAAATTAACTTGAACTTTTAGCATCATTTTGGCTTTCCTAACAATCACAAAATGCTTTTTTGGAATTCTAAAGTTTTCCTTAGCATTCAATCCCCACCTTCCAAACATTTTTCCAATTTAACCAGCAAACAACTTAATACTGTTTTAACTAACGTTACAGGTCATGCATGCCCACACAGGTGCTATGCTTTTAGATTTTAGGCAAATTTTAAACACAAAATAAGTTTTCTATTGAATTTGACCCGTGCTAGTTCATAACGGCAAGAAAGGAAACAGAGCAAGTAACATTACGTATTCTTAGCAAATAAGCAAAAACTAAAACTCCACTATACTAAAATTTGATTATAATTAAAACTCGTGCCTAACGAAAAGAGAAGAACATTGTGAGGTAATAATTTCTTTGGGAACATGGACTACGAACGAAACCACTCCATTCTACAAGAGTTACTTAAGCATGAAATTGAGCCTCTTGTAACACTGTGCAGACTTACACAATCTTTTTGTGACTAATACCCTACGGAGATGAATTTTCTCTGCGTGTGGTTTGGGAACTCACTACGAAATTGAAGTGGGGCTGTGACCATAACTTTTGAAAATTCTTTGAACTTGATCCAGGTAACAAATAGACATCGCTTCTCATTTGATAGGCAGACAAAAGACGTCCAATCCTTTTGTTGTTGATCATTTTAGAGTTCTGGGTATTTCAGTGGTAACTGAGATCCACAAAGGAAATTGGAAACATGCCGCGCCGTGTCTCTCCGCCCTCACTGATGACGAGGCCTTCCATCCAATTATCATCGTCCGTCCTCTCATTCAGGATCCAAATTATGTCTCCTTGACGAAACGAAATCTCGTCCGAGTTGTCAGCATCACAGTCATAAAGAGCTCGACATTTCTAAGAATTCACAGAACAAACAAAGATGTTAGGATATACGTTAAGTTCATTGAACGCTAAAACTGCTGAAACAGAATAAGGTTGAATTTATTTTATACTTTTGATTTACAAATGCGCAAAAACAAAGTTATTCAACAACTAGATGCTTGAAGACTCTTAGAAATTATAATTATTATAAGCTAAAAGTTAGGTTACAATTTTTACACCAAAACCTAACTCTTAAAAATCTAGTGAAAAATTTCGAATCGCCCGAAAATAGTAGAAAATACTCAAATACTGTGAGATGACATGTCGTCATTATAGTTACCAAATATCATTTAGAGACCCAAAAGGCAATTCGGATAAAGTGTTTAAGTGAAACGACGAGTCAACTTACTTTATATTCCCCGTCCATTGGAAATAGTTTGGTTCCATTGGCTACGGCTGGACTTGAATTGATGCTGCTAGTTGTAGTGTTTGAAACAACGTTTGGACTTGGGAGGGAGATTGGTGTGGCCACAGAACTGTTGATGACACTACTCACTATGCTGAATGGACCACTGATTGGAGTGGACGTTGAATTGGTCAGGTGCGGGTGGGTGGCGGGATTGGTATGCGGTGACCCGTAGGCGGGCGGTGTTGTGGGTATACTCGTTTTTCTAAGCAGTGGAATCTCCCCAGGTGGAATGACTGCACAGTACATAAGTGTAGTTAAAGAATTTTAACATCGCGTCCAATTTAATTATACTTTTAATTCTTCTACCTCTAAAGACTCTTTTACCTAGTCGTCCCAGTGCAAACTTTCCAATCAAAGAGTCAGAGGGACTTCGCGTGTGATTTGAAGGAGAGGGAGGTGGCGGAGCTGTTCTCTTGCCGCGTAAATGCTTACTAGAAATCATACTGGCAGTAGAAGAATTAAGAGTACTTCCTGGAGTTGAAAATCCACTTCGTAAATCATCTAAGAAAATTCATTATTAATTACTAATCAGTACTGATGAACTTTTTTGAAAGATTAATTGTCATTCAAATTGCACAAAGTATCATTTACTCGAGGATCTGTATGGACTCTCCATCATAAATGAACACGGTCTTCGCTTCTTCTCAGGCGTAGTATTAGCATCGTCTTGCACTGTTTCGTCATCTGAGAAATCAGTCGAGTCCTCTGCTCCAAGATTCCAGTCAAAATCCACTGTCTCGAATAACGTTTTTTTCCCTTCCATTGCATGTAGTAGCTACATAGATTTATTAACGTTAAGTCACTCATCTCCATAAACAAATTTCGGTAAATAAATACCGGTAAGAATTTATGCAATTTTATCATATCTCACAAGATCTTCAATGGCAGTGTTCCTTCTTTGCCTTGCCACGTCCAATGCAGTTTGCTTATCCACGTCATAAATTTGCAAGTCCACCCCAGCTCGCAAGAGTAATTTGGCAGGTTCAGTACTTCCGAAAAGCGCACAGTAATGAAGCGGCGTACTTCCACCTTTTGTGCGTTTGTCCGTAGCTCCTGAATTCTGAACCAAAAAGTCGACTATGCGAAGATCTCCCCTCTTAATAGCCATATGCAGCGGAGTCTCCCCGGATTCCTAAATATGGAGTACGAAATGAAAAAAAGAAATGAAACAAATTTAGCGTTCGTGATAAAAATTTCACACTTACATTTTTGGGTAACTGCTGACCGAGCGAAGCCCCTTGTGCCCAGGTTCTGACTAGAAGCTGTAAATCGTCCGACTCAATTGCCAACTCCACTCTTCTGGACAGAGATTCCTGGTCCGCTGGTCCCGCCACATACTTCTTATCCACGTATTTCCAGCGTATGAACTCTGTCCTCTCATCCCTGAAAATGTTGTACAAATGAATATTTGCAAATTGTCGGACAACGGTAAAAGGAACTTACATTGTGGCGTTTGGGCGGGGCTTATGACCAGCCCGCAAATTCTCTTCTAGAATATCATTCATGGTTGCATTTCCAAGTGAGGCCGAGAGTATTAGTAGTGACGGTGGTAAGCGATCCAAAGAAATTGACTGAATCCTAGAAACGCCTACACCTAGAGTCCGATGAACACCAGAACACTCTATGCAAACTATGATGCCAAGATTTACAGAGAGCCAGGTCACTTCTGTACGGGGAAATCACAATTAAAATAAACTTCGTTAAACAAACTGATTAAAGTCCTATATAGTTATTGTTTTAATTAAAAAAAATAGAATCTGAATTTTGTCCCCACCTTTATCTGAATTACAATCGGCACATCTGTCATTTCCTGGAAGACGATGTACGTGGCCCAGAATGGCCTGTGTAAGCTCAACAAGCCCATCGTTGTCCACTTTTTGATCAAAGGCTTTGGTCATTGCAGCTTCCTAAAATCAGCCGAAATTAATTGTTATCTTTTATGTATACATAAACAATTCATGTTAAAAGCTGAACTATTTAGGCAGGACAGAAGTACCTTGCTATTGAGAAGGACAGAGATCCATTCATCAGCCTCATCGTCGCTTTGTAAATGGTATGTTCGATTGTAGGACACTAGGTCGAAAAACTTCTTATCTTCAGAGACGACTTTTAATTGGCAAGTGAGCAAATTGACTCGCGTGGGCTGCTTCGCTTCATCACCATGAAACATTTCTAGGACTCTGCAAATTGGCAACAAAATAGCGCTCTTACATAGTTCCCATTCCAATTGCAATGTTTGGAACAATGGTTGTTTGCCTCACCCATCGTGAACAGCACATTTCCGTTTCTGCCAAACTCTGCGCATTTTCCCTTCCGACTTCTTGTTCAAGTAGCCAATCTTTGTTACGCCTAAGCTCTTGTTCCCTTGCATTTGGTGCAGGGAATACCCAGGGCCAGAGCTAAATGTTGTGTTGGAGAGCTACAACAATCCAATTCTTAATTAAATCAGTTATAAGAAATTTTGGGCAAGGCAAGCATTTTGAGTATTCAACAGAGACAGAAATTCAGCCTGATTTCATGTTTTGCACCGATGATATAAATCACAGGTATATTGCAACAATATTTAAGAAATGTATTGAAACTGGATAAAAAAAAACTTTGCAGCTTTACTGCTGAACTCTGAAGCGCAGGTTTTACAATAAGAAGCAAAAGAAAATCAAAGGAAACAAGTTGAAATAAAAGGAAAAAGATGCGTTGCAAGCGTGAAGCAATAATAAATAAATAATAAAAGTAATAAAACCAAAAGTGTACATTCAAAAGTGAGCCGGAGACGGGTACATTGGTACTAAGGTTTTGTACCTCCTTCTCTAGAACGGACGTGCTTCGAAGAAGGCTCCTCATTTCAACTAACTTCTTCTTTTCATCGTCCTGTTTCTGCCGTATCTTGACTAAATTATTTGAGAGTATTGTGACATAGGATCCAAAATGTTCCACAGTTTTAAGTCCGTCATGGAAAAAACTAGGGAAAGAGGATCGAGTCACTTCGAGATAATTAAACTCTAATTATTGAAAACCGTCCAATGAGCACTGCATAAATGGAAAGATATTCTCGAAGTGTTTAGGTAGAAATTAACAAGAAATAATGGCACTTACGTGTTGAGTGCATGGTAATATTCTACTAAATGTTTGACAAGCTCGACCCCTTTCTTGGTCTTGATTTCATTGACTTTTAGCATATAGTCACAAAGGTGGAGTTGTAGAAGGCGTCGTTCCCTTTCTGTTTCATCGGCAATTTCCGCAGGCGTTACTTCTCTTCGGAACATTCCAGCGTCACGAGCCTGAGCTTTTTTCTCCTGAAAATTACAAATTAATTAATACTACTTTCAGTCAGAGATTTGACGAGTTGTAACTCGTCAACCCAATTAAATTTAAAAACAATATTAGTTTTAATATTTGGAGCATGAAATATAATATAATGGAGGTTGACATAATCCACCGAAGTAGCTTTGACCTAATGTATTTAAAAGTTACAAGATTTCAAATTAAAACACGTCAGACAGAAATTATAGGAATGCCACTTTGACTTAAAATATTTTATGATTTGTAGAGCCTGTCTGTGTTAGTGTTGTAATTGATTTACTCCATTCAGACAGATGTGCGTGTTGAGACCAATTTAACAAATGAATGCATGCACAAAGATGTATGGTACTAACCTTTTCAAGTTTAGAGTGCCTGGCCTCGTAATCTTTCAAAGATTTATCGAAAGGTCTCTTCAACTCCCCTTTTACATTTCGAATGTCTCCCTTTAAAAATGAATCCAGTGGAAAGAGGATAAGGTTCTGCAGATTCTGCATCTATTATTGAATTTAGAAAAAAAAAAGTTTATTGTACTAGTACGTCATGAAATACTTCTTTTGGTGTCATATTCTACTCACCAGACTCTTGAGGAGATTTGATTGTTCTTTGGTGAAGACTGCAAACTTTAGGAATGCAGCTCCAAGGTCGGGTTCTTGGCTTATTGCTCCGCTTCCTAATTTTTCTAGAGCTCTGGAGAGGGCAATTTCTCCATCACCATAGCTCAACCCGCTCTGGTGAATGGCCTTCAGGGATTTCTTCATCTTCGACAGTCCTTCACGGTCCATCTCCAGCGTCTGAAAAGAACAAAAAAAAATAGAAAGGTACCAAGCGACAAACATATGAGAATACTTTCACCCCAATCTCGACGTCTTAAATTGGTATTCAACTAGGCAGTTAATACTTTACTCAAAGTTTACGCAAAATCGTGAATAATATGCCAACCTCTTCGATATGTGTTGCAAGATTTCTGCAGTGGGGAATTTTGCCCACAAAACTGGACGTAGTTGGTGAATGAAAATCGTCTCTCGTTTCCTGCAAGAAGTCTCCGACACTGATCATTTCCGGCATTTTGGTATGCTTCATGTTAGACATTCTTCACGGTCACAAACTTCGTGACTTCGTGTAGAAGACGTTTCTTGCTTCCTTATCCTTATTCACGAACCCAGCAATTCAGAAGACGAGGGATGGTATTTTACCGTCCAATTTATCCTTCCATAACTAGTATTAGCAAAATCCAACTGTAGAGATTTTTATGAACTTAAATGCTTTACAAGACAAGGACTTACTTACCCTTCCATGAATCCAATGAATTACAAAAAAAAAACTCGGTCGAACCAACGTCGTTCGAATTGGGATCAATAGATCGAAAACAATTGAGCTCTCACTATAAGGGTGCACAACACAATAATCGATAGCTCTACTGCATTTAATTGTACAACCTTTAATTGCCAAATCGATTAATTGACTTGGATGATTAACCAATTGGAAGCAGCAGTTAAATTGCAATTGTGTACAGAGAACAATCTCCCCTAATCTCCAAAGTTTTGAATGAGAAAAGTGGGATGTTATGGTTTTGCTTCCTAGGCATAGCAGGGTTCACCAGAGCCCGGCTTCCTCCCGGAGAAATTAGCTTGTTAATTAAAATTAATCACTTAATTAAAATATGATAACAATTAATATTGCTTGAGATATATAATTAAAATTATCTTTAACTAATTCATTCTCAAAACTTGCCTAAAGTCTACCTCTACTTTCCATTGCTTTACTACTTTGCTACCTGCTGCATTACAATTGCAATTAGCTAATTGAATTTGACATAACTCACTGACACAAATAAGTTTTACTTACTTACTTAATAAGTTACTTAACAATAAGAGTATATTTTAATTAATTGCAATTTAGAAATATTAGGAATTTAACACCATACTTTTAAGCACATAATGAGATTGGCATACCCTGATTTCTCCCAGAATTTAACACACCTCAGAGTTCTCACTTTGGACGGAAAGTGTACCAAAAGAAACTACCATTTCTGCTACATGTCTTAAGCGAGTTGGAGCATTTTCTTGTGAGACAGGAAGCTGCCGAGCTCCAAATACCCGGGAACTGTCATCTGTTTTGACAGTGGTGAATAATAATTGTCCAATTTTAATCGATCTTTTTTGTAAGTTGTTTTAACGATAACGATTAATTGATTAGTTAATTCAACTAATTGCTTAATTGTTTTCCAGGGTGTGGTCAAAATGAGCAAGTAGACTGGAATGGCGGAAACTATTGTCAAAGGTATACGCTTGTTTTCGACTCGAATTGCGTTTACTAATTAAGTGATTTACTTCCGATTAACTTGTTTTTTGTTGTTTTATTTAGATATTTCCGAGATACATTCGTCTCTGTTTGATCATAAGCCGCTACTGAGGAAGGAAATAGAAACGTTCGTGAAAGAGTTCGAGGTAAAGCTTACCTGAAAATTGGTGAAATCCGCTTACCGCTAATCCGATTTAATCATCTTTGACGATATTGATATAATTATTAATACTATGTAATCGTATCGCAAGGAAATTGGCGTAATATGTTTTATTCAATTAGGAGCGACGAAAAGACGCTGAAGTGGATAATTTGTTCCACATCTTGGAAAGAGTGACAGAATTGAAGGATACGGAAATCCCTCGATCCACATCGCTCTCGGATATCCATCTACCCAAATTACTCGCCGAAGTACAAGTTGCCGAGTCGATTTCAAATAAGTTGGTGGAAAAACTAGGAACTTCGGGTGCTAAGTATACGGAGGGTTTGGACAAAACTCGTAAAGAAAGAGCCGCTGAATGGGATTCGTTTGTGCATGATATGACCACAAAGTGTATTCGTATTGACAACTTGTACAAGGAGAAACAGGAAGAAGTTCGGAAGTTGTATCTCAAGGCAGAAGAGCCTTTTCAGAAGACTTCCCCATAACTTTGCCTAAGCTTAACCGAAACCAAACGTGTCATTATAAGACCTAAATTTCCAGAATGAACTCATATGCAGATGAGGAGCAGGATCGATCGCATCTCGCAATAATTGAGGATCCTGATGTTAAAATTAAACCCGGAACCAGGTTTCAAGAGTACCTTGACTCACACTCACATTCGTCTAAAACATATCTATCGATCCTGGATGTCAAGGAGTTGTACGCAGCCGTTCAGAAAGAAAAGGAAGTATATTTGAACGAACTACTGGAAGGCTCTGATGTGAACCTCCCAGAATTAGTCATTCCACCGAGAAATCCGATCTTGGAGAAACGAATAACTGCCCTCAAGAAATCATTGGATCAGAAAGCATACGCAGAGATGACGCGTAATGTCGATTTGTCAAATCGATATATTCCCTCGGATTCAATTGGTTTCCAAAGTAAGGTTTTAAGGAAGTACTCTATTGGTAAATTACCACCATTCAATCTTTCAAATTGTTTTTTTAATATCATTTCAGTGAAACAAATGAATTCTGGCCTCGTTGCTGTCTTTCAGTTTGTCGTAACTGTTGGTGCGGCCTTTCTGTTTGGCTTCATGGGCATTGAAGTGTTTTCCTCCACTTCATTTGAATTGGCAGTCAAGATTTTATTAGGAATTATTTGTGCCC
This sequence comes from Bilobella aurantiaca, assembly GCA_021029175.1. Lineage (NCBI taxonomy): Eukaryota > Metazoa > Arthropoda > Collembola > Poduromorpha > Neanuridae > Bilobella > Bilobella aurantiaca. The sequence goes on from VYYI01000822.1 coordinate 23,047, forward strand.
TAGTCGTTGCCTGTGCCGAACTCTACTTTCTCGTTCGTACTTTAGATTTCGCTGAAGTTCCTCAAGATCGGAGTCCTATGCGCTCAAACTCACTGACCTTGAAAACCCATTTGAAGGAGTCTTGAAAATTAACAATTGGTAATTATCTAATTGCCAAGGATTGTGTCTTGGCGCGATGTAAAATGACGTGGGCAGTGGATTAGTAATTGTGTCAAAGCTTACCGCCGTTAAATCACATTCCATTTAAGTACCAAAGTGTAGTGCATGCATCTGTAGAAATAGGGGTTAGAACAATGCTAAAATAATTGTAATTTCCAATGCTAAATATACAGGGACATTAAATGTTAAATGTTCAAAATAAACTGTAATTTTGAGTTAGTCTAAAAATTATTTTCCTGGGATCGATCTATTCCACTGATCCAGAATACTTGCAACAATTCATCAAAGTAAAGGCCTCAACCTTTCAAAATGAGGTTGACGCCCTTCATAGTCACGGTTATTTCATTTACGATTTGTTCGGTAAAGACATTTTTTTTAAGAAGGCTTATTATTTTCTTTTAGAAAATCTTTTAATAGTTTGTCACAATATTTTCACTACAGAGTGCCTTCCAGCGTTCAGGAAAATCGGCTTTTGATGAAGTGTATGAAAATCTTGTTTGATTTCACCTAATTAAAAAAAACAATATTTTAAAAATTTCAAATTGAAAATGTTTAGAAAATTGAGAAGGCAGGAGAGGGCACTGAAAGCCAAGGCACCGCTGACAATGGCTGGTGACGCTATGCAAATCACCGTTGCACCGTGCCAAGACGCCGGAATTGTTCTCATTCAAGGAAAACACAACTACTACTTAAGGTGTACGGAGAACACTAAGCACGGCGGATTCTACCACACCGTGCACATGTGCCCCAAGAATTTACGATCTTTGGGTGACATTACGGCTTGCATGGCTCCGACGGATTGTTCCGATTGCGTCACGGCGCAAAGGTCAAATACCACAAACACTAAATAAAACGTTTTAATAAATTGAAAGCGATTGAATTTTAACGCAAGCATTCATTTTAATTTAGTAAACCGGTGTTACCGGCTCAGGGAATTCCAAACGTAGGGTCCAAGAATGAGGCGTTGCAAGGTGTCGCGTCGCTAAACTTTGGTAACGCAAGCATTTCGGAATTAGCGCAGATTAAAACTCAATTAGCATATTTATTTCATGCTTCATTCACAATACAGGGAAGATAGGTGAATCACAGGCGGCGCAGATGCAGGGTCAGCAGGTCAAGGTCAATGGAATTCAACAAATTGGCTCCCAATCATCAGCCAACGTTCAGGGCGCAGCCGCAGTAGTCGGAAATTTGGCTAACTCCAATTCGATCAATTCAGCAACAACCAGAGGAAGTCAGTCCAACGGCATGACGCAGCAAGGTCAGCGTGTTCAATCCCAAACGACAGTCACCAAATCAGAAACCGTTGTTTCAAAAAAAGAACAAAATACTGCCAACACATTCAACGCTCAAGCGTCTTCCCAACATTCGCAAGCCGCAACTTCCAATTCAGTTGTTAATCAGGCACAAAACGCAAAGACGCAAGCGGAAACAAATGTAGCAACTATTGCAGCTTCCAATGCTCAATCAAACAATATTGCGAGCCAATCCGCGTCGTCTCAAATGCAAACAAACCAAGTCGCACACCAAGCCCAAATCGCAATCAGTCAAACTGCTGCACAAAATTCGGCGAAAATTGCATCTGAAATTGGAGTAAAAAATTCTATGAATTCTGGAAGCCGATCAGGATTCGCGTCTCAAATAGCTGCCAATTCGATTTCTCAAAATCAAAAAGTCCAGAGCATAACGGGAGGAGTTGCCATGTCACAAGCGCAATCGAATAATGGGAATACCTTTGGAAGTCAATCAGCAATGGCGTCTCAAATAGCGACAAACGCCCTGTCCCATAACCAAAACGCCCAAGCCATGACAGCTGGAAGTACCGCTTCTCAAGTACATGCGCAGAATGCTAAGGCCTTTGGAGGGCAGTCAACCATGGCGTCCCAAATCGCCGCTAACGCCATGTCCCATAATCAAAACGCCCAGACCATGACAGCTGGAAGGGTCGGTGGAGCTGCCTCCTCTCAAGTAAATGCACAAAATGCTAAAGCGTTTGGAGGACAGTCAGCAATGGCGTCCCAGATTGCCGCTAAC
>VYYI01000823.1:0-25222 GCA_021029175.1 Bilobella aurantiaca
CAGAGATTAAAGGTTACCATGAAGATTTCCCTCAGATTCGGCATCTTCTTTTGTGCCATGATTTGCCACATCAATCAATCACTTGTAGGAGCAGGAGGAGCCGAAGATAATTTGTAAATTAGGACAGGTGAAATTCAATGAAATTCAATGACAGGTAACAAATTACTGGGCTTGAGAAAGGAGGAGCTCAGAACCGATGACGAAATTAATTAATTGTGATTAACAAATGTATCACATTTTTTATTCACACTTATTACATTCTTTCAAGATCAATCCTTCCATTTTAAGTCAAAGTAATTGCAGCTTGTGTCAGAAAGCGCAAAATAAAAACGAGGAACCTAAAAAAAATTTAGCCAAATGCTAACAAAAAATGGACAGCATTGAAATAATGTCGCTAGGAATTACTGTCATGAATGACTTACACTAACCTTAACCTCTATATAGCTTTAGCTTTCTTACCAATATACTACAGTACCGAAAATTGTAGAAGAAACTTGAAAATACCATTTCGACAGACGGATGCTAAATGGTTTATGCTTCTATTATTATAATTAATTATCTTTAATGGCAGTGTTAAAAGAGAATGTATTTGTATATACAATTTCAATTTGAGTCAGCCAGGACTTAAGCGGGTAATTATTCAAATTGGAGTGTGGCGACCTCCAATGGAGGATGGATGAGAGTGTCCTGCGATGATCGAAGTTAAGGTGGGAGATGTAGGCAGGTAAAATCCTTGATTGATGGAATTTCATTTCCGAAATCATAAATTGGTTCTTATTAGGTTGAAAACAATCATTAGAGTAATTAATTAAAACGGAGACAGCGAAATTATAAAACTGAATTAGTAAAATAGTCACTTCAAATGAAAAATGAGAGGATTATTCTTACTGCTGTAAAATTCTAAAAACGCTCTTCTTGTTATTTTATGGAAATAAAATAAGTAAATACCCAGTTCATAGTTAGCAAAAATTTGCAAACTTTTAATTACAATGGTTTTTTTGCACTCTTACGTAATAAAGTTAGCTTAGCGCATTGCAGCAAAGTAAATACGGTACACACAATGTATGGAAGTTGCGCCAACTTTACATTCGGTTGAGGATAAATGTGTTCATTAATTATGGAAATATAATAATATTTAAGCTTGGGATTATTTAAGCCATTCTATGAATCATTTAATACTCAAAATACTATTGTCGTTTTTTGTCTTTCCATGGCTGCCCTTGGGCCCAGCTTCCATTCCATCTCAGAGAAGCGTATTTAATCTGAACTATTTGCTTTTACTATAATCGGAGTTCAGGAAGTAACAAATCAAATAGGAATTTATTTTATTATAAAACAAAATATCTTCTTAAAAAAATTGAAATTCCTTTGCAATTAAAAAGTTCATATAGTTAACAAACACCAGTCAAACAAGTCCGTCCTAGGACGGGATGACCTAGAGATTAAAACAAAAATCGTCATGTCCAAGGACGAGTCTGTTTGGCTCTTAAAAATGAAAATATACGACATTACGTTTCATTGATTTGGGAGAAATTAAATTTGAAAAACGTTAAATCCAACTTTTCCTTGCTTGCTTTAGTTTTCATTCAATTTTCATGATTGAAATTATTTATGCTTAAGTCTCAGCATTATTAAAATATATATTATATGTTGTTCATAGAATTGACATATTTATCAATTCTAAATATAAAAATTCTTTTCTTATCTTTTTGCTGCGATTGGAAGCATCACCATAAATCGACAAAATACGCTTTTTAAAAGTCTATTTTTTTTTTAAGTTAGCGTCATTTCTTTCTTCTTCGTGTCAGTCAGCTCTTTTACCTTCGTTCAAAGAACAGCTCTTTCAAAAATTCTCTTTAAAAGGTTTAAGACTCAATTGTAACCTTTGACCTGAAAATCTGATTCCCTGCCTTACTGGACGTCAGTTATTTTTGTGGACAACTTACTAAACAACTTTTTAGTATTTCCAGTCAGGAAAACGATCTTATAATATATTTAGTAATTAGATTTTGGCACTGAAAATAAAACTTTGAATCAAGTAGTCATTTTTGTTTGCGGATTTCAGAACTTTAGTCGAAGTTCCTACAGCAAGATTTTGCAGTCGCATGTAAAACTTTTAAATCCAATTTATTTATTTTTAAATGAATAAAAATTATATACACCAGCTCCCGCTTTTCAAAACTTAATTTTTATTCTCCATTCTGGAAATGAACGTCCTGAACAGCTTTATCATATACGAAAACGCGCGGTACTCACTTAAATTCACTATCGGAAACATTTTCTTCAATAGTCATCAGCTTCGAATCGTCAGAGACGGACTAGTTTGGCTAGTCTTTTGTTTCTTCTTCATTTTGCGAGAAATAATTATATTTTTATCAATAACTTTTTTTTTCGAAATCTTCCCCCATGTACACCCCATAGTTGGGTGTATGGAATTTGTATTAATTGGTTGTATTATGTATAGTATTGGTTGAATTGAAGTACAATTATTTTTGAGTGATTGTTACACGCTACCACCCTGGTTCAAGTAACATTTCTTGTCAATGAAGTATTTGAGGAATCCAATTCTTATTAGGAAACTATTTCTCCGGATATGCTGCTCAAACGATTTTTCTGCTCAATTTGAAGGAATCGCAACCGATAATCCGAGAAGAATCTATGCGGATAAACCAGTTTGATTGGCGCATTAGGCCCAACACGCCTTCCATGCCCAATTAAAATTAATGTCCACAAAAGTGATAAGCNCCAACACGCCTTCCATGCCCAATTAAAATTAATGTCCACAAAAGTGATAAGCACGACACCTTCGAAACAGGCCATTTAAGCTTACGAGCACTTCAAGGACCCAAGACAAATATTTGATTCCTACTCCCACTTGAGAAATTCCCATATCAGACCATCAACACAAAATCTAATGAAAACTGCCCAAAAATTAACAAAACCTGATAGGTGCGCTTACAAGATAGCTTTAATTCATTCAACATTACTGTAACTAAAAGCACCATTTCACAAAGGCTCATGATTCATGAATACGCTTTCGGTTTTGTGAAAAATTGATATAAAAAATGTCTAATTCTTTTTGAATTTATATAAAAATTCACCATTTTTTGTGGACATAAACAGTGTGAAATTTTATTTTTAAAAGCAAGTGTAATTTTGACAGAAATAAGGAGTATAATACTATATAACTCCATTGTTTGGATATTTTAAAATAGAATAGTAAACACAATTTAAAAAAAAAGTATGATTTAAAAAAAGAGTTTGAAAGTTTTTCAACTTTTAGTAAAAATGAAAAGTAAAAGGGGGTAAAAAGTGGATGACGCGTAAATTGATTTATGGATGACACGTCACATTCGTCTCTGTATGTCATCAGCATTCTTAATTACCTCCGTTTCAAAGCCTACTTTTTCCCACGCACAAAATAAGCATTCTGAATACGTATTTGAAAGCTCAAATCCGACCTGTTACTAGTTTAAAAACCTATAAAAAATAAGTTCCCTTAATTTAAACTGCCTTTGCTGTATTTATCGGAACGCCCTCAACGTGTGAAAAAAAGCAGACTTCAGCTCTACTTCTCATATGAATAGCACACAATAATTAATCTCGAAGTGGCTAATTGGAGATTAAAAGTAAGAAACAACAGGGAGCTTCCTGCATGATTTGAAATTTCGTTTGCAAAAATACGGCTTAAATTTTCCACTTCCGTTGCCGGCGAAATCTAAATTCTTTAATCCGTTATGAAACTCCCATTACGCACAGCTTTAGTTAATTATACGTTGAAAGCTCCGATCCACTTCTTTAATTTGTTAAAAAGGAAATTTAAAGTTACATTTTAATTAATTAATGCTTCCCCTCTCTCACACTTCAATCAACAACTCACACACTATTTTGTACCAGCAAATTTTATTATACTTGTCAAGTATGGCGTTGTAAAATTATGTACTTCAAAGGCTCGAATTTACTTTTTGCAAGTTACGCTCTACTGGTTGCTCATCATTTTTGTTAAGAAACAACAATCAATATCCTAATAACGCTTCTTATAAAAATGACAACTTTGTTTAAAAGAAATAGTACAATTTAGAATTAAAATTTGGTTTTTATGCAAATAATTAGATATTTGTGAGCGGTATTTAGTTTTGACATACTCAGTACCTGTCCTTAACAATTAAACAGCTCTAAAATACGTGAAAAAAAAGTAACAGCACTAGTGTGATATTCAGGCAATAAAATCTCCTAACACGCTAATTTGACATTTCACGATATGTAGAAAAAAAATGAAAACAGTTAATTTTGCTAAAAAATAGTTTAGATTTTTTAAAAATTGTTATATAAATGCAGATTTGCAAGAATACAAGTTCAGTCAAGCACCTACACACTCTGCTGGAGCTCTGATAATCGTTCAAGAGTCCTAACCATTGGCGTTTTATTTAATACACTTTTGTAATGAAATAGAGATTCTGAATGAAGATTTCTGCTGACTAATTTTAGGTATTATATCATCACAAAAGAGCATTTTAAACAGATTTTTAGAAGCCTTACAATTTAGAGAAGCGTCTGAAGAGAGTGACAATGTTTCATCTGAGTCGGATGCTGCGGATGAAAGATCACGAAGTGTTCTTCCCAATTCCCTGATCCCTTCCCGTTGCTTCTGTGTCACTGCATAAAAGTCATGAAGCAATTGGTCAAAGGGCCTATTGTCAATGCCCTTAACGCCGCCATTTTGCTTCGCAAATCTGATTTCCTTACTCTTAGAATACAGTGTTCTGAGAGCAGTTTTCAAACGCCGAAGTTTTTTACTTGATGGGAAAACATGCTCAACATTTTCGTCCGACGAAGAACAGATTTCACTTTCACTTTCATTTGACCCTGAAGCATCCCCATCGCTTTCTGATTCTGGAGAATATTCACATAAACTAGAAGTCGATGGAATTGGAAGATTTCGCGTACATTGCTTGTTTTGAAATGTGTTTGAAAGCAGTTTTGAATCATTGAAGCTGTCACTCTGTTCAATACATTTTGGAAATTGATAGTATTGATCTGGTTGGAGGGCGTGTGAATGTTGCTTTAACTTTTTCATATTTTTTTTAAATTGAACTTTGATAAACAGAAAAAGAATCCAAAACTTCGTAGAAGTGTTAAAGTTATTATTGAATATTACCTATGCATAAATATGTTGCTTCAGCGCGTTTCAATGGTGGCGGTTTCTTTTTCGGTGAGGGCTTTATATTTTCTTAAATTTATTATTTGATATTAATACCTTGATTACACATAATTATACACTTACAATAATTAAGTCCCAAGCACGAAACTTTTGAAAATACCATATTTTTTGCTTGAGGATCCCTTCCCCTCTTCTTTGCAACTGAAACTCTTTCTCAACTAATTTCACCACGAAGGAAATTGTCACTTGTAAGGGAAAGGACAAACTGCATTTAAATATGCGTATCTAATTGCATATTTTCCAATTAATTACAACAATATCAAACTAAAAAGAACAGAATCGCGTAAGTAATCGATAAGTATCGTTGAAGCATAAAAATAATTATAAAATCTAGCAAAATTGCCTATAAAGTATAAATTATTAACAATCTGCTGGAGAGTATCAAAGCAAACAATAGTAATAAAATAACGTTCCTGTGATGCTGATACTAATTTCAAATGAAATACTTTGAGATAACTTCTGTTTAAAATGGCTGACGGTGAATAAAGGAAAGAAATATTCATTTGAACAAATTCAAACAACTAATAAATTCGGATTCTAATACTAATTTTTACATGAAAAAAAAAATTAAAAATAAAGTTGACTCGATGGATAATTTCTTCAAAAAACAAAAACTGTTTAAAAACGTAAACTGCATTTTAAGACTGGATTTGTAGAATAGGTTTAAATTGAAATGTTTGGATTGGAATTTAAGTAGTTAGCTTTAGGTTTAAATAGTTTAATAATTCAGGTTTTACCAAACATAGCAATTACGGAAGTAAATGAGCTGTTACAAATAAACTTTTGTTACAAAATTATAAAAAATATCGGTAGGGGGGCAATCCCAAACAGACTTTCATGAATTTCTGGAATAACTTATAATAATCGTAACTTAGAATAATTATGTACTGCACATAATAATAAGGTTCATTTATAGGTTTGACAGTAAAAATTATCATTTACTTAATTAACATTATCTGACTTCTTAAGGAACTGGTTTAGCGCTTTTAGTATTAGCCATAAATTGGAGCGGAGTGTGCCGATGTTTGGTTCCTCATCTGACTGAATATTGAATAATAAGGTAAACAAAAACAAGGAGAGTGCGATCGAACGGAGCCGAAGGTCTGCCAATTGTTAATTATTTCTTTTACGAACATTACATCTGCATGTGGGGTCAGGTCACAGTGTTTGACAACAGTATCACATCACGTAAGTCGTTGGTAATTTAACTCTTGTGATAATACCCAATTTAGAATTACTACAATTAATAGGATGCCAATTCCAAAAGAAGAGCCCAGTTCCCATTTTGAGGAGCAACTTTCATATCTAAAGATGGAGGAGCCGATGGAATTTACCCTTGTAGCAGTGGACAGACACAGGGCCATTGAGGATGACATGGATTGGAGTCCCTTGAGGGCCCTTGACAGAGCCAACCGTCTACTCGCTGAATCGGGGACACACAATCTAGAGGTTGACCCTGAGACCAAGTTCCAGCGAGCTCTTGTTCTGGCAATGGAAATTGGAAACATTTTCCAACAAACAGAATCATATGTCTGGAAACGTAAAACCCAACACTTAAGAAAAATTCAATCCGTTTAACCAAAGCCTAAACACACTTTGTTTACGGTCAAATGTCGAATTTAGATTTTTGATTATTTATTGGACTAGAGTCTCCAGTAATCTAGAATTCATTCGATACAAATTAGTTGAAAAAATAGTTAACTATTAATTACATTACAATAAAAATTACAGATTAAATCTTTGTAAAACGCATATATCCTAAATGAAATGGTAATTAATCTAGCCTCTAGCGTTCTCTACTTATTCCATGAAACATAAAGTTTAAAGACATTTAAATCGTTTATCAAGAGAATTCACAAATCGAAACAATTTCACAATTTGGCGTTATTAACAATTTTTTAAAAATAAATTTAACATTTTTAAAATATGCAAAATTAGCAATTTTAAAGTAACTAATTGAATAGTTAACGTAAATTTGATTTCTAAAAAATCTCATCTCAATTCAGTGGATTAGGGTCTTCGCAAAAATGTCAATTTTTAAAAATTATTAGGCATAAAAAAGGCAAACCATTCTCCACGTGCGTTGCGTTGTGCATTTGGTTATTGCTTGAAACAAAACATCACTTTGGTTAATTTGGTTGAATTAACTTAATTAGTTACTCTTGGCATCGACAAATATTAACTGCATTATCAGTAGTCTCTGTGAACTGTTTAAGTACCATTGCGGTGTTCTTATAACAGGTAAGCATCATGGTTATTGAACTTGCTTGATTTAAAAAAAATAGCATAAGTTGGTAAAATATAATATAACTAATCAACTTAAAGTTTTAAAGCGTTCCTCGACAGCTGAAACTGAACTGGACGTCTCGGCTTTGCCATTTCCTTGAACGATGGAAGTTTTACTAAGCACTGACGAAGCCGAACTATCGAAGTTAAGTGTCAACTTTTGGAGTCCAACGACAGGGTCAAAACTACTGAGCCTCCGTGGACCGGCAGCAAATCCACAGTCATTAACCTTTATTCGCGATGAAGGAGTTCTAATCGTTGAGGCTGGAAAACCGTTCATTCATTTCTGGCAAGCGGGACATTCTCTTCAATCGTCGAGGAGAATCCTCTGCCCTGGAAAACCTGGAACAGTGGTAAATATTTGCTTTTTCAAGTAGCGAAGCTATCGCCTTTCCCCTAGGAAGGTCTATCACGCCGTTTAAATGCCTTCTTTCTACCAGGCTATGACACCGGATGGTTGCTACCTAGCCGTTGCCATTGAGGAGAAGATTTACATTTGGCAAGTGGCCACAGGCCGCATTGCCTCTGTCATAAGTTCGGCCCATTACAGGCCAATTAGTGTACTCAAGTGGACAGATGATGGTACTTATCTTGTCAGCGGAGGTCAAGACGGACTTGTACTTTCTTGGAAGAGTCTCGCTCTCGTTTCCAGGTCTTCGACGGTACCCAAATATTCCTGGACAGATCATAGCGCCGGCATTACAGGTATATCATACAGGTTCAAAATGCCAAGTGGGTTTTACGTTTTATTTACCAAATAGGAATTCACGTTGGATTCGGTGGAGTAAAAGCATCAGTGTTTACTGCTTCAGCAGATCGTACTGCCAAGGTATATTCCCTCGTAACTGGAACAATTCTCCTCTCGGTGTCATTCCCAGTTCCTTTAACTTCAATTGTGGCCGATATGGGCGAGTTCTCCTTCTACGTGGGATCTACTACCGGTTGTATTTACCAAATGAAACTCCAGAATATTCCGAGGTGAGTAACAATAGCACTAGGAGTTAGTGTTTTGATGCTTTGATATTTTCTTTTTTTTCGTTTAGATCGATTGAACATCACATATCCTCAGATGCTATGGCAGACTGTATTTACAAGAAACACAAAGAACCTATCACGTCTCTCTGTATCTCAGCCGATGGACGAACTCTTGCTTCTGGTGATACCGAAGGACTCATTCTTCTCTGGGACACAGACTCCAAACAAGCAATTAAAACGATTGTTGGCGGAAAAGCCAGGGTTACTAATCTTTCATTCTGGCTGGGAAATCCAGACGTTTTGAAGGGCGGTAAAAAGCCAACGATAGTCTTTCCAGACGTACCTAAACTTGTGGAACAATCAGACGATCGAAATCAGTTAGAAAAGGTAGTGAATTTGTGGAATCGAACCGACAGGCAGCAAACGATATCCGATACAAATGGACCAGAACCCGCCTCAGATGCAATGGCCATTCAGCTTGCTCGTCTGAAGGCGGAGTTGGGAAGGAGTGAGCGAATCAACGCTCGCTTACATGATTTCTGTTTAGAACATGTCATGAACCAGGCTGTGATTGAACCACGGCCGAGAGGTGTGGGGACGAAGGAGAAAGACAAGAAGCGCAAGAAGTTACCGTCCGCGGAAACCCTAATTGATGATATGGATGTTGACATTAGCAACGAAGGGCCTGACGTGGAAACTGTGCCTCGGAAAAAGAAGAAAAAGGCGTCAGAAGTGACTCTGAAACTCAGAAAAAAAACTAAAGATAAGAAAAAAGATGGCAAGCCAAAGAAGTTAACTAGTTCAGGTAGAAAACGCAGACAGTAACTGCAACCATCTTAATTACACAATTCTATTAAAAAAGTAAAGCGCCGTGAATATACCTAGATATGGCTTGAGGAAATTCTTATCGATTCCATTTACTGGTAATTATAATTTTGAGCGTACTCTTTTGATTACATTTTACAAATTCATTCATTCAAAATTCAATTCATTACAAATTATAAATTATCGTAATTGACAGATTTTTTACGTACTATAAATTAGAAACTACATTATTGCAAATTATTTTTGACAAAAAAAAAGAGATCAATCATTACACTACAATATTCATTACTTTAGTGTTAATGATGATGGCGTTGGTGGGGTACTAGTATACCGTCAATCCACGGAATAAATTAAGTGTTGGTTAATTACGTTCTCCATTGTTTTCAAATTGGCAGTATGTCGTGAATCATGAAATCGTGTCCGAATCTGTAATCCTCGCCAGCTTCAGTACGATGAATTTTGCCGATGACTAGCACTTGGATCTCACGCAATTTTTCCAGCTTTTCTTGTATCTGCAAAATACTTAAATTCCTACTTGGTTTCCACGTCCAAAAGAAGTTTTCTAGCCTTGGGTCGCCAGCACCATAGTTTAAAATATCAAGGACAAAGTGTGGAGTTCCGTCAACTACTGGTTGTTCTGAAAATAAATTTAGTCCTAATTTTACCACGCACGAAGCAAATATCGTTTAGTGAAATGTGTAAAATTTACTGTCTATACTTACTCCTCAGCAGCTTCCCAACTCCTGCAGGCATCGAAATGGCTTTTGTAAAATGGCTCAAATCCCTTTCAATTGAGCTATAAATCCGGAGCTGATGGGTTAGGACAGTTAAATCTGAACAGTCTTGTGCAATACGAAATTCCGGAAGCCTCCGTTTCCAAAGGAACCAAAGCCTGAAATCCGACGTGTTCACTGGGATGGGATCATAAATCGTTTCCAATTTTCGTTTTTCATGGAAGTTTTCGTCGGCCCGCCATGACCACTGAAATTTCATATCAACCGCTTTAACAAAACCACTTACATGATTTTTTATATTAATTTGAAATGATTACTTACAGAACAATCCCAAGTTGTTTGAACACAGTGGTAGCGAAGAATATCTCCCTCAAATATTACTAGTTGAGATTCTCTGCGGAAGAGCGGAAGGATAGGAACACAATTCCATGGAGGCCAAGTTGGGTCAGTTGTATGTTTCTCCAAGCAGAGACGAATGAGCTTGGCAGCGTCAGTTTCCGAGACTGGCAACGGATAGGCCCCTCCCAATGACCAAGTCACGTCCTTCCGGGCCAAAATTGCTTCCGAATTTGTTTTTTTGACAAATTCCTGGATTTCCCCCTCTACGTCTTCACATTCCATTAATTTACAGTATTGTTCAATGTCAATATTGGTGTAAATCTATTGAAAAAAAATGAACGATCAGAACAAAAATTAAGCAGTGCAAATTCCAGAGGCTATGTTAATGGTGAGCAGATGAGCTTACCTGAGAAAATGATGTAGACTGAACGCAAGTCTGGAGACATTCTTCCTATTTCAACAAAACATTAAGCTAAAGAATTGGTTTACGCATTTAGAAGGCAGTTCGACTACAGACTTTCGTACCTGAGTAATGCGATTAATATTAAATGGCACAACTTGGACATTTGTGATCACAATTAATGATCCGGGGATCAAGGTGTCCCTTTTCTGCCAGACGGAAGACCCCAGCCGAAGTAGGACACTAGGAATAAATGGACATAATTCATCAGCGCCACTGATGATTTTTCTTAGTGGATCGGTTTTGCTATTATTAATTTATTTATAAGGCATTAAATAAATTATCTCACTTAAATATTAAACTACTCTTAGTACTTACGGAAGTGGATCTTTTACTTGTTGGTCTACAAGCTCAATCCAACAACTAATTTCAAATTGAACAAAGTTTTCATCTATGTTCCCATCTGCGAATAGCACTGGGCCAGTGTATTTTCGTCTTCGCTCAAATCGACTTACATGACATATAACTCCAATCAAGTCTACTGACACATTTGACCTGTTCAAGAAAACGAATTATTATGTCTTTCTAGATGAGAACCTCCCCGGAACTTAACATTTAAAAATTAAAGCTGTTAATCTGGGCTTTCAAACTCACTCAGACAGAGCATGACCAATTGATGAAGGATTCCAAAGACGCTTTCCAGAGGATGAAAAGAATTGGAAAATAGAATTGTTTTCATTTTTCTTGAACCTAGTTAAATGGGCGCAATCAACTTCGTTCACTTTTATTATCCCTGGCAGGAATTTAAGTCCTTCGCCAAAGTTTGGAAATTGACAACCCGGGTGCACGGCGCAAAGAGTTGGAGAGGAAAGGAGAAGTTGATCACCGATTTCGATAAAATTGAAAGCCAACTGAATCTAGTCAGTCAGAAAATCCAAATGAATGAGTTACTTTCATGTACATACCAAAGCTAATTAATAAAGATTTACCGAATTATTAACGAATTTCACAAGAGCAATTCCACTTTCATCGGCAACTACAATTTGTCCAAAAATTGCGACAGTTCTCTCTCGATTTACGATCAACTCGAGTTGTTTCTCTACAAACAAATAAAAATTAATTCATCATTAGCAAGCCTCAGCCCCTATGATTCCCTAACTCGCAATGACGGTTACGAAGACCGGAGGACATGTTTTATTATGAAGCGAGGTAGGTTTTCTTGAGGGAATTATCTCGCGTAGGGTCGAACGAGCCCTATGTTTCTCCCGTAAAAATGTTTCCTCGTAGGCATGACTATCATCTTCACCATCTTCATGTCCATGTGCGATGTCATCGTCCTCCAAAACTTCTCGGTCAAAGGTCACACAAGTCACTGAAAGACGTTCAACAGGTTACAAAATGTAAAAGCACTCCAACTGGTTAGTGGACTCTAACGTTTGTCTTCGCTCAGCGAAGGGAAATATGTGGCCCAATGATGACTCCAGCCATCAAGCTCTGCGTTCGGCGAACGATTTCTCCCCATGAGCTATAAACAAAATTGTACAATTAAATACGCCTTTTTGAGCTTGTACTCTAGATGTTTAGCATTCTACAGCGCTTTGTCCAAGCGTAAGATTGCATATGTTTTAGCTTATCCGCAGTACCTGGACAATAGCAGTTGCTTCATCCCTGAGATCTGGAAAAGCCAAGCCATCGTTAAGGTAGCCGCGGCGTCTCTTTTGGGTACTGGACTCAACGGACATTTCCGGTAGTTTTCCAGTTCTACGGTTGAAGCGTTACCTAATTAGTTGTGATGAAGTTGTGATTTGCGGTTTTAGGATTCTTTCTACTTAAAACCGATTTTGTTGTTTCTGTGAATCTGTAATTTGTACCGAACCATAAAGTTAACGTGAGTATACCAATAGTTCGAAATTGCTTACCAACTTATAAATTTAAACAATCGACGCTTTACTTAATTAATTTACAAAAAAAGAAGAAGATTAATTAAAACAAAATTCAAGAATTTAAGTAAACAGAAAGCGATTATTTTTGCAGTTTGTCTTTGTTTTTGTCTGTCGGCTCCATTCCCGCAAATTTGTAAGAGAAAGTTTCAACTAGAATTTCAAAAAATCGAGAAATGATTTTAGAAATTAATAAGCAAATAAGCTGAGTTAATTATTGAAAATTAACGAAAGACAAATTGAGCTAAATTAAAATAATTGTTTAGTGTTGGAAATACTTACTATTAGGTGGATTTTTTATTTTTACTTGCACTTACATTTGCTGATAGCTTTACAATTAACATAGTGACATTTCAAAAAGCTGCATCTAAACACTTATTAAATGCATCGTTAACTTAGCACATTTACAACTACACTTTGTATAAAACAAGTTTTATCTGATTGAACCACCCTGAAAACGTATTTTTTCTACAGTTTATGCTGTTATTTTAGAATTACTAAAAAGAGAAACTACAATTCAAATTTTACGTTTGGACGCAAATGACTAGTATCAATAGTTTATTCAAAATGTCAATTATGCCAAATTATTCAGCAAATAATCACTCACATTTAGACGCATTTTCAAATTTGTATTCTAATGAATAGATTTTTTTTTTAATGTTAGAATAAATGATAGGTGGGTAAACTTTGCAGATTTTGTATATCATTTTGTTGATCTCTTCAGAGCAGTATTAACAAATAACAATTAAGTAAAATGTTAAAAACTTTAAATATTTAAAATATTTCAATAAAAAAATCCTGAGCGAGTTCAAGAAGTCTCCATTCTTGGAATTGCTTCTCATAATTTTCCATGCCGCCGGGATAAGTTACGTCGTAATGTAATTTACCAATTGACCGTAATAAGCTTGACCTCGATGGAAATAAAGCGGAAATCACGAGATCCACTTTTGTTTATCATTTTCAAAAACTCGAAATGCGTAAACAAATTAAATGTATCTTTTTCTAAATTACTACTTTCGATAGAGCCCACATCCTCTTTCAAAAACTTCCCATCGAAAACTTTCTCCGCCAAACTTTCCTCCACTTTCTCCTTCTCTACCAAGGAGGCCCGCTCTTCTTTTCCTGTAAATATTTCTTACAACAACAAATTAATCATGTTTCAGGACTAATTTCAGGCTAAGGAGGGTACTTGGAGGACGGTAAAAAAAATGGACTGAAATTATAAATAATATGTAATTGAGAGAATGGCGGAGACACGGAAAGGTAGAGAGAGGGAGGCGGAGACCCTTGGACTTTTTTCCTTTTTAAAATATTCATAAGTGGTCAAGAGAAAGGCAAATGGATCATTCCCTCATGCATAAAAAATTTACATCTTCTTAACATTTCGACCCAAGCAGAACGCAAAGGAAACTTTAACTTTATATCTATTTACTCTCAAACTTGTTGCATGATCCAATTTTTTTTTGTCTTACAAAATTCAGACACTCCTTCGAAGGCCTTAAGACGACATTGCGGGAGCTTCTTATTTTTTTAAAGTTTTTACATTGCATGCTTAGCTAAAAATCTACGTAAAAGACTCCTGTCGTGACAATGATAATAGGAGAAAGCAACTTTCTCTGAATAATCGCCACACATCATCATCCCTCTTGCCTCCAAATTATGCATGGTGGGCTCATTTATAATTTACAAAGAATCATACCGTATGAAGCCAAGTCCTACTTTCTCCAAAGAAAAAAAAACAAAACCTTCCAACTTTCTCCGACCGGAAGGAGCGCCATTCTAAGCGGAAAAACCGCGCCACTAAGCCATGGTGTTCTAAGCTAAGATGAATAATCAGCTTCAAATCCTTAAAATTCTTAGAAAAGTAAACCCATTACATTTAAATTATATTATAAATTTATATTAATATAAGTTCTTAAATGTATCTGTAATCTGCATCAAAAGCTACATTCAAGCTGACTATAAAATGTATATGAGATTTGAGATTTTATGCAGAAGTATGTTATTTCATTAACGCAATTTCTTGTAATTTGTAATTTTAGTATCGTGTTATTATTTGCATGATCAAGTGATGACAGTATTAGTTTTTATTTTAGGAGCACTTATTATAAGCGTTAAACAGTTTACGAATGTTAATTTGTAGACGCGTCATATGCAAGGTGTTTAATACGTTTAAACAGATTCCGGAAAACTTCCTATATGTAAAACTTGGTTGAGTTGACTTTCAATTATAACGCTTTTAGACTTAATTGAATTAATTCAAAAGCAGCAAAAATAGAATACCATTCAACTTTCTCTCGACTTTCTTTTTTTGGAAGCGACCAATTTTCAAGCGGATTGGGAATCGGCGGACCATGTCCCATTACCACACCTCTTCGAAGTAGCGAAGAACCCCTATTGGACAAGTACTATTTGTGAATTGGATGTTCCAGCATTAATTGACGTGAAACGTGGCAGTTTGGGGACCTTCCTGGCCAGTACTTTGTGACGCACTCGTGCAGAGGTCCTAATGGAACGCTGGTCTAATTAAAGTGCATTGTTTGAGCCTGTCTTTGCGGGACAGGTGAAAGCTGAGGTGTAGGCATCAGGCTGTGGTAGAAATGGAAGAACGCACCGAGTCAGGCCTGTCACCGTCACTTGAGACAATGGCCTCTTGTCGTGCCACTTAAGCCTCTCCATGTCTACACAAATTTATACAGAGCGATCCTTGACAACTTACAAACCGGAAGTGAACGTTTTGACCTCCGGGCAAGAGAAAGTACATAAAAGCTATACTTTCATTGTTTCAAGTCGAAGTTTCTTGTTAAGCTTTTTCGATAGAAAATATAGCAGTGCGTCCCGCAGATGCTGTAACTATAGAATTATCGTAACCTCACGATTCGTAAGGGTTAAGTGACTCGGTTAAGGTTATGTTCGAAATTTTTGTTAATATTTAAATTCCAACCTTAAAAATCACGTCATTTTCTAGGGATATCTGCTGTAAGCATTTTTGCATGATATCTGATATAGCTACTTTTAGCTCAAAGATAATTCAAAGGCAAATTTGGCCTTAGATTCGACTCAGATAATAAACATTTTATTTGTCAAAATATTTTCATCATGTTGGAAACTTTCAGCAGTTTCATAATAATCAGCTAGTACTTTTGTACTTTTCCAAATTGATATAAGGAAAATATGGATTTTACTCTCGTTTTTTTGAAAATATTCCATGGAACAAGTAAACTGAAATGAGAAAGTAAGTGGTATGAGCAGGTTTTTTGTTGGAACAAAAAGTAGTACACAGTAATTGTGAGGCATCGATCTTCTTCTGATTTCAGCCCATTATTTTACCTCAGCTTTTCCAACTTTCACTCGTAAATATTAACAACCCCGAGGAGCACCCAGGACGCCTCTCCTGGAAAGTGGGAGAGAGTCAGATTAATAATTAATGAAGACAATTAATTACACTCACACACTCATTAATAAGTACAATTAAGAAGTAACAATGCATTAGTCAAATTTAATTTGAGCTAATTGTCGACAATTCCCAGTATAATGCCTCCTCAACTTTATGTTTACACGCCGTCAAAGCTCTAAAACTTTCCAATGCGCCAATTAAAGTTTTCAAGTGCACTCTACCACCACCCTCTGCTCAAGTGGTACACAATCTTCGAAACTAAATATTGTAAATTAATTTTTGAAAACTGTCACTTTCCAAAGTGTCCGTCATTTTTCTTATTCTTCTCAACCATGAAATATTAGAAAAACAAATGAAATTTTAGGTTCACAACAGAAATTAGGTTCACATTGTCACATTGCATGTACATGAAATGATGAAATAATTTACATTTACTGTATTTTAAATTGATATTTATTTTATAATTTTTGCGCTTGATTACAAAAGGGGTGTTTATTTTGACTCAATCATTAGCATTTCCACAGAAAACGTGTAACAGGAACCTCAAATCAAAAACGAAAAATACACGCTTGATAATAATGCTGCGTTGTTAAGTTTATGTTGCGTAGATTTTTAAGAGGTTTCAGAATTCACGGAAAGTAGGATTTTAAGCTGAAAAAGAAAAACTAAGCTAATATTTTCATGTTTTTACCTGGCTTTTTTTGCCTTTTGTTTACTCAGCTTACTGCAGGTGCTGTATCAAAAGCCTGGTGAAAGTAGATATTTAAGTCTGACTTGAGAAATCTTTTGCTCTTTCATACAAAAAAAATCTTTTCCTTTTCTTTTCAATAAAATTGTGGAAGTAAGTCTGCGTCCTAAGGTAGGAGAATTTAAGTCAGGAAGGCAAAAAGAAAGCGAAAAGGAAGCTGAAGAGAAAGTATGTCAAATTGGAGAAAGGGGAAACCAAGGAAACTCAAACAATTACATTAGAAACACTAAACTCACGTCTCGAAACCTGGAAAAATATAGGTTCACTTTCCCTTTCCTTCCAGAAATGTGAGCTTCAATAAGCGACAGTGCAGTAAGGAGAATGTATCAGACTTCAAAACGTAACATTTTAATAAAGTTACCTCAGACACGTGATTTGAGGGGTTGAAGCTTACCCGAGGTAGAATCAAGAGAGAAAGTGCGTCCGGAGGGAGAAGTGGAGAAAGTGGAGATAGATGATAATGAGAGAACTCTATGAAGAAAGTCTAGTGACTCGCTGTTGTTTTGACTTTCTCATTCTTACAATATCTCAACAACAAAATCACTAGTCTTCCAAATAGAGCCTCTCCAGCTATCCGATGGATTTTTAAAATTTTGAGATCTCCGGAATTTGTAGACAAAATTAGTATGTTTCCTTGTTGTGTTGTAAATGGAGAGGACTTTCTCCCCTGCCTCCCATGAATCAACTAAGGAGACAAGTGGATAGGAAATTCATTTTATACTTACACCGGCACGATTCCCTCCCGTCACTTCCATAACACAATACACTCTGATGTCTCACTAATACAAATACTACGCCCCTTGTCCACCGCCCGCAGACCACATGCAAGTGAAAAAAAAAGAATTTTACCAGCCGCTCATTTAAATCAAAAACACAATTTCACTCGCACAGTTAAATTTTAAGATACAATAATAAATAAGAATAAATACTAAATAGTAGAATTAGAAACCGAGGGCAAGGAGAAAAGTTCACGAAACTTGCTATTTAGGTGAAAGCTAAAATAAAACATTTGTCAACCGGAAACTGCCAAAATCTAGTAGGCATAGGGAGCTTGTTTTGGTTTTGAAGTGCAATTCTGGGTTCGGAATTCAAATACAATTGAAGTGCAATTGCTCGGACGCACAGAAAAATTAAGACAATTACTTTGGAGAATCCTATTCCGTTCATCTTTCCTCTAAATAAGCAGAGGCTTATTAAAAAAAATTCAATTTGATATTATATTACGTTCAACTAAAGAAGAAAAAAAATGAAACAATTTTAGATTTTGAATTTATCGTATTATTTTACTAAGGTCAGTGTCAGTTTAATCATATTCCACAATTTCTCCTCCATTTCATTTCATTCCTTCTGTTGACAATATATTTTTATGAACTAAAGAAAATATTTTCTCGAAAACAAGCATACGTGCAGATTTTCTGATTTCTAGAACCTGACAAACGTAAGGTGAGGGTTAGATAAACCTAGAACAAAATCAATTTCCCTGGATTAAAATCAAGGTGATTAAAATCATGTCAAGCGGGATGAGGTGCTCTGTGTTTCTTACCTGTTGGGAAGCCACGAGAGAGTACGCGGAAAAGGTAGGAAAAGGTATGGGCGGGAAGGCGGGTGAAGTAGAAGCACGAAGGAACTTTCACCGAGCCTTTCGTGTCTCCCTTACTTTCTCCGTAGCATTTAGAAGCATTACTTTACTTTGCATAGCCCACTTATTACCTGTCGATCGACGATGGTCCTTACATCAATATTCATGCCCCTCACAGAGAACTGTTGCTGCGGTTCCAGGGCCTAATCTTTCCAATTCAGCCAAAAGGAAAATGGAGAAAGCGAAAAGGGAAACACGGCAAACACGATCAGATCCCATTACCATTATCCTCTCTTAACTTCATGTCCAGCATTGTCTCCATGCACTTTGTCCAATCTTGGACCCTGTCAATTCCCCAAAAAAAAACTACACAAGTCAACACAATCAAAGGTTAGCCCTCAATACAAGAGCCAGGTTTCTCAAAAAAAAACATTATGCGCTGCACAGCTTTAGAGCAACAAAAGCTCAAAGGATGTTACACTAAAATTTGTAAATTCTAAAAATTTCATCATTCATCTGCTTTTGTTAACAAAAAAGTTATAAATTAAAAATCAAATTGATTGATCTTAAACTTGCTCTCTCGCACTGCACGTTCTTGATGAGAGGAAATGTAAAAAGAGAAATTAGAGTGAAAGCAGAACAAATCCACCCAGATTCTGCAGAATAGTTTGATTCCCTTCAGATCAAAAAAATGGAGAATTTGTAAAAATGAGAATGAAGGATGGGCAGAGATTGAGTTTTGATTGTTTAAAAAAAAATGGAGAAATTTGGGTTATTGAGTGATGAGTTGAGAAAGGTAGTTTTGAAAATGGGATGAGAAAGGGAAGGTTATGGGGTAAATTTTGGTGGTTGTGTGGGAATTGAATATTCATAATGGAAATAAAAGTGTATTTGGAAGGAGGACGAGGTAGGTTTCTGTGCGGAATAAGGAGTTAAGTATAATGAGGTTGGATGCTTTTTGTGCCTTGAATAATTATGATTTATTGATGGTAGTCCTCTTGGTGGCCACCCTTTCCCCTACACACTCAAATCTCATGCTTAACTTACTTTCGTTGCCTAAGAACTGGACACAAAACATTTCCATACAATTCCAGACTCAAGTCGAGACTTGTCCAATATTCACCTTGTCCACAACCCATGTCCACAAGATTCACCTTCTGTCCCAAGGCAGACACGCCCTTTTCTTCCACATCATCTCCAGAGACTTCAAGGAAATGACTCCTTTCCCAGGTTGTGCAGTACCACCAACAGTCACTCGTCTTCAAAATTATTCAACAAAAACCAAATCAAGCATCAAAATGCCAGAGAATGAGCGATTCATGTCCCTATTTTAGGATTTTTTTTCATATTTATATGTTATTACTCAAAAGGCTAATTATTATTTATTGCTTATTAATTATTAAAACACCCAGAATGTAATAGAAGCAAGAAAAATCATGAAAATCAAAACGAAGTAAGTTGAGCGATTTTATGATTTTGTGCCTTAATGCTTAAAAAGTCAAGCAAATTATATTAAAAAAAAATATTTAGTTATTTAGTTACCAAAAAAATATTGGTAAATGTATATTTGTGGAGATATTTATATTTTAAATTGTAATAATACGACAAGTATGTTTTACCGAATGGTTTCAAATGGTAGAGAATAATGATTGCAAGCTGATACACAAAGCTCGAACTAGCTTATTGACCTTTGAAAAAAAAATTCTAGCTATAGTATTTACCAGTAAATACCAACTAAAATGAATTGGATTCGACTCCTGATCAGCCAATCATTATTTTCATGTTACTTATGAAAAAGTTAGTGAAACTGAAGTTGATTGGCACGTATTTTGCTTAAGTAAAACTCAATGCCATTTTAATAGATCCTAATAGATAGTGTAAAAATGCAGACAATTTTAATTCAATATTAATGACATTGTTCTTCGTTTTCCAGTTGTCTTCGATCAAGGGTATTCTGCCAGACCTAATTCTCAAATTCAGGTCAATAGTATACCCAAATGAAAAAAAAATGTTTAATAATCAGTGCGATACCCTGGAAGAGATTGGGAAGCAAAACTTCATTTTTTTTAATTATATATATATTTTTTTAAAAGCGTCATTTGAAAATGTTCAGAGTGAGTGGGGTTGAAAAGTGGAGAAAGTTGGCCTGTTTGGCAATATCTTTTACCTTTGTTCTCAACACAGTGTTCTTTATTAACCTGTTTGTACGCTGTACTGGAAACTCGTAAACTTCACAAAATATCTTTCAAAATCGCTGCTAATTTAATTTTCAAGTTTGAAACTTATCTTTCAATAAGTATCCATAACCTTTTTAGTTGTCAAAAAGCCCCTGGATGGATAAACTGGGATGCTCCTGAGCACAAGAGTTCTCATCCAAATAATTCCCATTTTTAAATATATTCGCAAAATGATTCTTGGAGTTCAGCGCATCTTCCTCATTCACAAGAAAGGAAGCAAATGGATGATTCGCAAAACAACTATCGAAACTTTCAGCGACATAGAATTGAAATGGTACTTCCAGCAGAAATAAAAAAATATTCGGTAACCGAAATATGGATTGTGAAGACGCTGAAATTTTGTTGTTGTTTTTAGGGAAATTTTTTGCATACGCTTGAAAATCTATCAGCAACTGTCCAAAGCGATATTCGCGAAATCCAAAATAATTGCAAGCCTAATAACGTTACCCTGATTTGTGGGCATCGAGACGGTAATGCTAACAATAGAACACATGTCTTTGAAACCATGTTGCTAAATCTTATTACAATGAAAATTTGTTGCACCAATTGTCATTATGATTGTCGTAATTTTTGTTGTAGATACATTGTACAATTCTAAATTTCTTAAGATCCAAGTAATCCACCTTGTAGATTATTCCCATAATGCAAAAAAAAACTTTAACTATCTATCAACCATGCGTTATTATAACACTTAACAAGGGTGGATTTCTTTAAAAAAAACCTTTAAACTTTTCTTCAAAAAAAGGACCTGAAGGATGCTTGTTGTAGACCCCTGACTTTCCAGGATTCAGTCGAATGTTTTAACGATTGTCGCTACAAGAAATTCTAATAATTAACTTAATACAAATTACAAAATTGCTCTAGATTATTGTGCCCTGGGATGTCAAATTCATCATAGAATAATTTGTTTGATGGTTTCCTATGCCTTGAGAATGCCGTTAGCGCACGAAGAGAGCCTTGATTGGTACTATACCAAATACATGGAGTTCCGTCTTCCAGCCAATGGGGTCTTCCTGTACGCCAGGGCCCTACTCCTTTTCCATGCACTGGAAAAGCCCATGGCCAATTATAAGTAATGCCTAATTATTAACAACTCAACTCAGGGTACAGTACAGTTTAAATTAAATAATTTAATTCAAATTTTAAACGGGCTGGAATAACGCTATAAAAAAACCTTGATCAACAAGTGCCTTCTATAAATAATTTCTATAATAATAAAATAAAATTAATGAGTTGACAGTTAACTTTTTAAAACTTGGATTTAGAAAGAGTGACGCCTTGCCCTAACTGTGCGGATTACCCTGACGAAATTAAGTACCCTCTGATGAAGGGTATCGCAGTACCAGAGGCTCTAGCCAATGACGTTGAGCGCCTCCATGAGCATCCCTTCTATTGGTGGGTGGCGCAATTTCTCCAGTATTCCCTTCATCTGACTCCGCCCATCCAAATGAAGCTAGCTCAGGCTAAAGACCAGCTAAAATGGACTTCGCCCGTTGTAGGGTACATCGTACAATTATGTCAACTAGTACAACGAAATTGATACAACGTACACAATTATTTCAAGTTTACATATAAGACGCACGGACAAGTACAAGGAAGCCCCGGATTCTGTTCACAGCCTTTCCGAGTACATGGCCGAATCTCAAAAATATTTTACATCTAATGGAATCAGCGACGGCCCGAAACGAATCTTCATAGCATCAGATGACCCGGAGGTCATTCGCGAAGCAAAACAAGAGTTTGTAAATTTTCATTTCTAAAAATTAACTTATTCAAAATTTAAACAAGAGTCGAATCAAATCAATTATAAAGCTATCGATAGCCTATCAAGCCCATCCTACGACAGGAGGATTCATATTTAATTTGTGGGTCATGCTGTCGTAGGACGGGCTAGTCTCAAGTACATTGACTTTATAATATTAAAATAATTGTTTAATAGTACTATTAATTAAGGTACAAGATGCCTGAGTGGAATATAATGGGATTTGAGTTGGACCAAACCAAAAATAGGGTGGATACTTTGGAGGAAACCGTTTTGGACATTTTTCTATTGGCAGCTTCCGACTTCGTTGTTTGCGGGTACTCATCGAATGTAAGTTAAATCCAAAGATCAAATCAGACTTAAACTCGCATACCGGCTGCATTTTTAACATTAAATATACATAATAATTATACATGTATAATTATTAGTTTTTTTGTGAAATGAGTAACAGTCTCATTGTCAACATAGTCTAAACCAAACATTATGGTTATCATTTACACTTTCTGTTTAGATGTGCCGTTTGCTTCAGGAGCTGTTTATGAAGGACAAAGATGGGGCGAAGCGTTTGCTTTCCTTGGATGGAGACATGACCTATATATTACGTAATACCAGAATGTTTCAATATGGTTATCATTACACTTTCTGTTTAGATGTGCCGTTTGCTTCAGGAGCTGTTTATGAAGGACAAAGATGGGGCGAAGCGTTTGCTTTCCTTGGATGGAGACATGACCTATATATTACGTTATACCAGAATGTTTCACAACGTGTATAAAGTGCCACCCACATCCAGCTTGATAAAATAAGGAAAGAACTCACATTAATTGTCGATTTAAATCAAAATGAAATATAATTCGATTTTTTGGAAATGATACTTCAGAAGGAACTATTCGTAGACCTTTCAAGTGCAAATGTTGAACAAGCCGACGAAATGAAATTAACAGGTCAAAGTTTTTCGAATTCATTTCTTGACACTTTTGTCTCTCCATGAGTTTAATGAATGAAAACTGTAGTTTAACAAGTTTAAAAAGAAACAAACCTTTGCTCAACTTTTTTTAAATTTAACAATCTTACTCGAAGAGTACAGTCTCTGTTCTGAATTTGGAGTACGGTGAAGGTGAAGAGTGTAAAGGAGACCTTGGCAATGGCAGACACTAGTAGAGGTTCTAGACCCTCGAGTTCGCTCATGACCTTTGACTTCTCCTCAACAAGGGCCAGGAGACTTTCAACTAGCTCTGTCTCATTATGGAAGACAAAGTGGGGATAATGAGCATCGAAAGTGGTGCAGATCCACTTGATGATTTGTGAGACCCTTTCAGCTTCTTCCATGTTCACTTCCCAGGAAGTCTCGAGGCGGGAGACGAGGTACTCTAGAAACTTCTTCACACTCCCAAAGTCCATTGCTCGCATACTTCGGATCATCTGACGCTGATCAAAGGGGCGCTCCAAAACTTGATTTATTTGACCGTTGCTTGGATAGGTTGACCTTTGACACTCCCCAAATTTAGATTCACCATTGCTTACTTCTGTCTTTTCGATGGACTCGAGGAGGAAGGTCAGTATTGAGACGAGAAGGGGTTCGGGGATGTCCGTGAAATATTCGAGTGACCAATTCAGTGCACCGAAGTTACGCTGCTCAATCATCGTCGGAATTACTTGGCCACAGATTCTGATCAAGGTATAAAGGCATATTTTTTATACAAAATTTGAACTAACTGCTAAGTTGAATAATTATTAATGAATTTTTCAACGTGCTTAAAAATATTTTCTTACATTGATTGTGGTTGGCCATGATGCTCAAGTGTTTTGACCAAGGTGAGGAAATCTTGAAAGCCAGTGGCTCCGTTTGATTCAAACTCGGGCGATTCTTCCTCAAGCTCTACCTCCTCGTCCTCGCCCCATCCCTTGACCCAAGGGTCCTTGTTTTCAAATAAGTCAAGGCTAGAAAGTTGATGCCTTCCAAGGACAGAGGAGAGCAGAGACTTTGTTATGCGAAGGCCAAGAACAAGAATATGAAGTCCAACAGGTACAAAGACCGATAGTCCTACTTTTTCCATTATAGGAGGATCAGAGTATAACTTGAGTGACTGCCTCGACAAGAAGAGGTCATAGGTCACGTCATAAACGACCACTACACCGCCCTCTTCAGATACATCACCCCCAAACACGGCTACTGTGGAGGAATCAACGCATCTCATAACCACGGCGTTCTGTTTGCTCAAGTATTTTCCCAAGTTCCCAATACGACTTCCTTCTCCGCCACCCCCGTCGTCCGAAGTTTGAGGAATTAAGCGTCGGCGGTACATGAAACCATCTCCACCTTAAACAAGTAATTAACATAAATGTTAGGTGTCCTAAAAATTAAATAACACGGCTGTTGTATATTAATTACACAGATACACGATGAAACTGTTCTCCCCATCAGCAATCACACACGACCCTAATATAGACGGCGTGTCTAGGAAAACGTCAACATTGTGTACAACTTTAGTGGTTGGAGGAGGAGGGGCAAGAGTAAATGAATCGGGGAGTGCACATTCCATTTTCAGAGTCACCACCCTCAAACTACTCAGCTTTCCAGTGCCACATTTCGATGTTTGCTAAAAATAATACAAACCACAAATGGTTTAAATCCATTCTAAAGACATATTTTTTTCACTTCTTTGTACCTTCTGCTTTGTCAAATTTCCACATGTTAGAAAAATGTAGCATGACTTTTCGTCCACGTCCACAGCAATAATTTGTTCCTGATCTTGGTCTACCCTGAGATCTATCGGAAGCG
>VYYI01000824.1:0-25217 GCA_021029175.1 Bilobella aurantiaca
CAAGTGCGAAATTTTTTGCGTAAGTGTCAACAATAAATTCAAAAGCTCATCCCTCATAATTGCAAAAAAAAAAAATTTGGTAACACTGTTTTGCGCAGATTTGCAAATTTTCGGCCTTGAGCTACAAGGCGCTTCGAGGATTACTTTCTCCACTTCTTGCACAAGCGATCGAGAATACAACTTTTTCAAAAATCCTGAATATAAAAAAAATCTAAACTTCAGAAAAAAAAAGTGAAATAAGATAAAAATTTTGACAAAAATTAAGAGATATCCATCCAAAATTTCAACTTGGGAAGCAATAAAGGTCAAAGTCCAAATTGAAATGGGAACACTTCCCATCGCAGAGGGACCCTGACAAGTGACCCTTAAAAAGATGCAGTTCACTTAAATTAGGCTAAAATTTTAAGCGAAATCCTTGAAAATTGCAGCAAATGGTTAGCTGATTCTCGTTTGCATTTTTTTTACTCAATGAACGCCAATTTGTGAGAAGTTTACGACTACGAAGCGCACTAATCGGAAAAGCGTGCAATCGCTGGGGGTGTCATGTCAAAGGTCAAGTTCTAATCGCTGCAAAACCATGTGGAGACAAACTGGGCACTGTCCAAAATTTCCAGATGACAGCGGTCACTTTATCTGGGGCTATTGACGCGTCTAAGCGTCCTTTTGAAAGCGGCCTGAGGAAATATTCCTTTAGCTATAAGATTAGGACCTTTTAAAACTTCATGAGTCAGGATAAGTGTAGTTTGGGATTTTTACGATTTAGGGTAATTTTAGAACAAGTTTAGAAAAACCAGTTCAAAATCAGTGTTCTTCAAACCTTAAGCTTTGCTGACAGAGCTTTCGTAGTCTTGGTTTGAATCATTTTGAACGGAAATCGCTGAAAATTATTTAGGCTTTCAGAAATGTATACAAAGTTAATTTCAACGCTCGGAGCGAATTTGGATCGAGCTGGATGCTTAAAATATTCAAGAAAACTGTCCGCGGTTGCTACTTGCGTAAGTTCTGCAGCGTGTCACGATCTAGCTTTTCTTGAAAACGGTTCAAAATTTTTAAAATCTGCCAAATCGTCAAGTTGACACTTTGAAAAAGCTTGATTTGAGAATCGCTTTGAGATCAGCCTCGCTTTCCTATCAAAGTGATCTAGATCAAAATCGCTGATTGACACTAATTGGCACAGGTCATCCGGCGATGTATTTCAACATCGCTTACTCGCTATGAATTCGTCCCTCCGAAGGAAGGCACCGCCCCTTCGGACAGTAAGTCCTTCAAACTTCAATTGAATTCTCGAAGTCAACTGCCGAACGCTCGAAGGATTGTTGTCAAGGTGGGAAGCGCCGTGCTGACGCGTGAGGACAATTGTGGCCTTGCCCTAGGTCGCGTTGCGTCACTTGTAGAACAGGTAATGTGCGACAATTTGTTTTGACGCAAAATTTTGGAAAAAATTTCGAATTGTAAAAATTCATGTCACGTGCCTACAATTTCAGGTAGCCACGCTTCAAAATTCCGGCCGTGAACTCATTATGGTCACGAGTGGAGCGGTGGCCTTTGGGAAGCAAAAAATGGCCCAGGAATTAGTGATGTCCATGTCCATGAGACAAACGCTGCACAGTGACCGTCAAGTTAGCGTACGTGAAATAAGGTGGACATGACAAAAAAAGTATGACAAATGTGACAATTTTTTTTTGTCTTCTTTTCGACAATTCAGGGCCGGAAGAAGAATTTGCTGGAACCACGTGCTGCGGCGGCCGTGGGCCAATCAGGTCTCATGTCCCTCTACGAAGCGATGTTCGCTCAATATGGTGTGCGAATTGCACAGGTAAATACTGCTAATAATTTCTGTAAAAACTGCATTAATTACAGGTAATTTATATTCTCAAGTTCAACGTCAAGGCAGAGGCCTCCCACTTAACCTGTTACGAACAGATTCATCTTGCTCAAAAATTAATGAGATTCAATTTTAAATGATAGAAGCAAAAGCGATGTAAAATTCACACAAACTTAACCTAAAAACGCCAATGTCAAAAAATCTAATTTATTTTTGAAAATTTTGAACTCATTTTTGAAATTTTTAAAGCATTTTTCAATTTTTCAAATAGGTACTCGTTACCAAATCGGACTTCACAGACGACTATACGCGAAAACACCTTTTTCAAACCATGACAGAATTGCTAGCGCTGAATATCGTTCCCATTGTGAACACAAATGACGCCGTCGCTGCGCCGCCGCAAGTCTACGACGCACTTGAAGGGGTTTGTTGTCTTAAAATACTGTGTGAAACATGACCTGGAGATGAAAATATGCAAGTTTTTAAGAAACGCTCTGTACATTTTCAAAATTTTAGGATATTACTGTAAACGACAATGACAGTTTGGCTGCTCTTCTGTCAGCCGAGGTCAAGGCTGATCTTCTAGTGCTCATGTCAGATGTTGATGGAGTCATGACCGCTCCACGTAAAGTTTAAAAAAACACATAATTTAAAAAAATTGTTCTAAATTTGTGTTCAAACAATTTTTTTTTAATTTCCAGCCGGATTTGACGGTTCCCGCCTTCTTCACACATACTGCCCGAACACAAACAGTGGCAGTGTTCGCTTTGGCGCAATGTCACGTGTCGGCTCTGGTGGCATGCAGTCAAAAGTAAGCTTTAATCAATATTAAACTCGTGTAAGACGAACTACTGGCAATTTCTGGATTGAAGTTCCCGTATGTCCAGGTCTCCGCCTCAACCTGGGCCCTTAAGCAAGGGATCGCCGTTGTCATCTGCAATGGTGGACGGGAGGGGGCCCTTACGTCGGTCATGGCCGGTCGCCGCGTCGGAACCCTCTTCACCAACTATGCGAATGGCCTTAAGCAACCGGAAGTCCTTGCAGAACTTGGTTAGCATTTTTTAAAAACTTTTTTTTTAAATTTAAGTTTTTCTAAACAAGCGATTTTGTTCTAAAAGCCAAGGAAGGTGGCCGCCATTTGTTGAACCTCACTGGAACGCAGCGATCGGAAATAATTCTTCAAATTTCGGAGCTCCTGATTTGTCGAAAAAATGACATCCTCATGGCCAATCAAATTGATCTGGAGCATGCTGAGCAGGACAAATTGGAGTCGGCAATTGTCGATAGGCTAAAACTCGATGAAGCGAAATTGGAGAGCTTGGCAGCCGGTATTTAAAATTTGAATAGAGTCTTGCGCCATATTTGATACGACAGTTGAATTAAAATTTGAATACATGTTTGCAAGGTCTCAAGCAAATGGCCGCACAATCGGTGAATCTCGTCGGAAAAACGGTGCGCAGGACTCTTCTTGCCGATTGCCTAGAATTGCAGCAAATTACCGTTCCAATTGGACTGTTAATGGTTATCTTTGAAGCACGTCCAGACTGTCTTCCACAGGTGAGCTTCCTTTGCGAATTCTTTTTTTCAAAATTGTAAATTATAAAAATTTTAAAACCGTATACCAAACTTCTTAAAATATATTTTGAAATTTTGGAAATTCCTTTTGAAAAATTTCTCAGATCGCTGCTCTCGCAATTGCATCAGCCAACGGCCTTGTTCTGAAAGGCGGAAGCGAAGCCATTAATACCAACAATGCCCTCATGTCAATTGTTTCTGAAGCGCTGCTGCTTCATGGAGTTCAAAATGCTGTTCAAATGGTGACAAAATTTAAATTAAAAAAAAAAAGACATTACATGACACTTAATTTGCTTACTAAAATTAACATTATTAGATAACCTCCCGCGAAGATGTTAGCGAAATTGTTGGGTTAGGTATTGTAGACCTAATAATACCACGTGGTTCGAATGAGTTGGTCAAAACCGTGACGGCCCAGGCCCACGGTGTCCCTGTCCTAGGTCACGCCGAGGGCATATGTCACGTGTACATCGACTCTGATGCAGACGTCGACAAGGCCCTTCATGTCGGTTAGTTAACCATTTTTGTTAACCTATAACCAA
Source organism: Bilobella aurantiaca (assembly GCA_021029175.1). Taxonomy (NCBI): domain Eukaryota; kingdom Metazoa; phylum Arthropoda; class Collembola; order Poduromorpha; family Neanuridae; genus Bilobella; species Bilobella aurantiaca. The sequence goes on from VYYI01000824.1 coordinate 3,943, forward strand.
ACTAACCTTTCCTAAGGTTAACCAAGGCGCTAACTGTGCTAACTACGCTAAGTACAGAGTCAATACAAATGACATAATCCTTGCCTAAATGATTGGGAAATTTTGAAGGCAGCATGGGAAATCATAATGAAATTTGCCTTATATGATATCTAAACGTGTTTAGCACGGTTTTTCACCTTTGTCCTTGACAAAGGGTCATAATTGTGCTAATTGAGAACAGTACAAAGCGTGAAAACGGTGGCCGATTGATTTGAATTGATCGTTTTTGCTAATTAACTTGAAACGTTTAGTTATTTAACTTAATTACAATTAACTTTTTTTTTTACAGTTAAGGATGCCAAGTGCGGCTACCCCGCCGCTTGTAATGCCGTCGAAACGATTCTCATTCATCGGCAGCTCTTGAGCAAAGGGAACTTTTTTCAGAAGCTCTGTGACACGCTCAAGGCAAATAATGTGAGTTGATCATGCGCCATGTGGCATGTGTTCGTGGTCATGCATCAGGTGTAATTAATTAAGCAATTAGTTAATTAGACTATTGTTTATAGGTGCAAATCTACGCTGGACCTACCTTGTCATCTGAATTGACCTTTGGCCCACCGCCCGCAAAATCGCTGCGCGTTGAGTACGGTCGCCTTGCGGCAACAATTGAAATCGTTTCCGACGTTCTTGGAGCGATAGAGCACATCAACACCTTCGGCTCTGGGCACACTGACATCATTATTTCGGAAAATGGTAAATTTTCAAAAAATTTAGCGGTGATAGGTTCAGCGATCAAGTGACATCGCTGATCGCTGAAATCAGTGACGCGAAAGTGTAAGACGAACCATTTTCGATTATGCAGTTTTTAAAGAATTCATGCATGAAATAAATTTTGAAGATTTCCATTTTTTTTTCGTTTTTAGAAAAAGCAGCGAGAGAGTTTTTGAAGCGCGTTGATTCAGCGTGCGTGTTTCACAATGCGTCGACGCGATTCGCTGATGGCTATCGCTTTGGCCTTGGGGCTGAAGTTGGGATCAGTACCGGAAGGATCCACGCTCGCGGTCCCGTGGGCGTCGAAGGGCTGCTGACGACAAAGTGGATTTTGCACGGTTCTGGAGACGCTGTTTCCGATTTTGGACCCAATAAAAAACGCTTTGCACACATTGACCTGCCTCTGAATGCAATGGGAAGTGAAAATGAGCTCGAGCGATCATCTGCATTTTCATTTACGAAACTTGATCACGTCTCAGCCGAAAAGGAAAACTAATTAGCACTTAATTAATTAAGCTAAAGACACTTAAAAAATTAGACAGTTCTACTTGACCTTGTTCAATTTTTCAGAACAACTGCAAAGAACAGATACTTGTTCAAATACAATATTTTTCAAATCAAAAATTTTAATTTAAAAGTTACCTCAATTAAAATATCGTTAGGTGTTTAGGTTACTGTCTTTAGCGTGTAGTCGGCTATGCAAATGTGTAGTTTAGAATAACTTGTTATTTTAAGAAGATGTTTAAATGTTAAAAAAATAATGTTAAAAATTCTTCACAATTTAATAAATATTGTCAGAAATGTAGGTTTTCATAAATACGCCATGTTAGCAAGATTAAATTTTTTAAATGTTACTTTTTTTTAAAGAGAAAATCGCTTTGAAAGTTTAGCGTTTGCAGTTTGGAATTGATGAATTGATGGCAAATTGATGAATTGATGGCAAATTGATGAAATTGCAATTGTAATTAGACCACGCAACTTCCTGACACCCACAACAAAAGGAACGTTGGGCCTTAACTACTTGTTCGTTTTTTTTTCACATTATTTTCTTGAAGAACAAAGCGCCGCTGATTTTTTTTTATTAAAGACCTTTTTTAATCCTTTTCAAGGCCCTGTCCTTTGAAAATGTTTGTGATGATCAAGGGCACATCGTACGGAGCCTTTTCCGCATGCGTCTCGATTTTTGCGTAAAAAAGTTGATTATTAAAGGTCATCGTGACCTTTTAGGTACCTCCTGCATCGATCCAGCTATTTTGAAATGCTGCATTTTTGTCATCTCATTACATAACTGTTACGCTACATTTCACATTTTTTTCTAAACCAAATTGATTGTGAAGATTCGTACAAGGTGATCACATCGTTTATTTGGGCCAATGAACTTGAAACCTATTGTTTCCAGAAGGAAATTTTTTTTTTTGCACATTATTTGCAATTAATTATTTTTCTGTTACTGATCGACCACACAAATGACAAAATTATGTAAAGGGGAAAATTGAAATAGATTTTTTTAAGCTAATATTGCTCATTTTTACGCCACTAAATTTTTATTTATTTATATATATTTATTCAGATTTAAAGCACTCATTCAGTTTACATTACACTTAGCTTCTTCCGACGTTTCGGCACGTACAAAGTGAAAGTAAGAATTTTATTTTGCTTCTAATTTTATCCCTTGATTTACTGCTGCAGGGGAATTTGTTTTTTTAGTGGAAGATGCCGCTCTGGCTATTTTTAGATCAGTTGAATCAGAATTAAGGGCCCTTCATAGGGGCCCTTAATTTTTCATTCCTTCAAACTCCCTTCCCTTTGATCAATGGGACTTGATTAAAAAAAAGCACTGGAGAATTTTGATTAATTGGTTTTTAAAGTTGTCTTTCTTTTAAAATGCACATCACGATAATGCATAAAATTGCATTATGCATCATTGCATCTCTGGAAGGATAAATTAATCAAAAGGTGACAGCAAAGTAACATCAATTTGATTCCTGGAGGATCCAGAAGTTACCGTAAAGTTCCGCTTAGAGCACTCTACCAAATAGTGCAATTCATTAGCACTACGTTTTTCTTTCCAAAAACTGTGCCTTGTATTATCAATGCCCTTTAGTCCAAAATTCAATCTAGGACAAATTCCGTTAAGCTACGCTTTGTAAATTTCGTGATAATTGGTTCATTTTCGAAACTAAATTATTGTAGTTAGGTCAAAAATTGCTCATTGACGGTACTATATCCGGTATTTGCCTTGTGTAATTAATCAAATCTCGTTTTTTGCAAAGGACTCTTGAAAAAAAAAGTGTCTGCATTTTAAAAACAAAAAACAAAAGTGGTTTTTCAAAATGCAGTCAAACAAGATTGAAGTGATGTAACAACGCAGATTTGATCGTCTCGTCATCATAATTACAACTTTCGTTTTCGAATTGCAAATAGTGAAATTAAGTATTCGAGTCAGGCTTGAACGCTTTTCAAGATTTTTTAAAAATTCTGTTCTAAACCTAAACTCACTTTTTTAAATAAATCAAGATAAATTATTAGCACTATTTAAAAAGTAGTTTTACAAATAATAACCGTTAGGACGCTCTAATTTCTAGGAAGTGAGTGCTCATCTCTAAAATAAAGTGTTTGTAGAAGGCCTTAGTTTGTCCGAAGCCGCTTTTTGTTAATTTTAATTGCTAACCAAATTATTTTAAATAAGGTAGCCTTGGGGCAGTGGTCAATTTACATTAATTGCGAATACAAATTGCTGCCAATTCCTTGTGCTTTAAAGCGAGGTTTTACCGATACGGAAATATTTAAAGCCGCATTTTCGCCGCGCGCATCTCTAAAGGAACTTTGTTAATAGGAAAGGTACATTTGCATATTTGTGTAAGAAGGGTCATTTGCACGTTGCAATACGCATTGCGAATTGTTCATCTCGAGATTATAAAGATACACTTAATTAAAACAATTGACGAATTTGAGCCTGAACTTTAAAGTCGAGATTCACTGTAAGAAGAAATATGAAACTGTGCTCATTTTTCCCTTTCCTCAATCAGATCTTACCATTTGCTCCTTGAAATATTCTGTAACAATTAATTTAGTATGGAAAAACAAAGGGAAGTTTTGTCTCACACACGCTATTGAGCCATTGTGCTACAAGCAGTATCAGTCTTTATTACCTGCAAATGTACCATACGTCAATTTGTACTCAACAAAAACGTCATATGTAAAAAATTATTTTAATTTATGTTCTCATCGACCAAAAAATTCAGTTTTTCCCCACACAATGGCTTTTTATTCCGCTTAAGCATTCGCTTATATTGAATTCGTTTCTTCTGCTGTGTTTTTAAATAATTTATTTAAATTTTCTTAATAATTTTTTAGCAATTAATATCCTTAATTTTCAATTAGCGTATTAGTATTAAAGGTCGTATTTTCGGGTTTCGATTAAGAGTGCGTAGCGTCTCTTTACTGGAAACCGAAACCGGAAAATTGATCAAAATTTTTAAAAATTGAAAAATTAGGAGCAATTGGAAAAATATTAATAATGTCCCAGTTCCGAAGGCACATGACAAGTTTGCATCAAATTCGTTGTGTACAAATTTGTTGTGTGACACATTTGTTGTGTACAAATTTTCGCCGTTTCCTGAAACAATTGATTTGCCTACTAATGAGAGGTCCTTAGAAATGGTCTTAAATCTTATCTGCAGAGATTCGACTCGGCCACTTGACAGGGCAAGACGAAAGGAAGATTTAAAGGATGCTGCGGACATGACACTTGAAGATGCGTCGTCGAGTGCAAGTGTACTTTGTAGTACCTGTAAGTGTGGTCTCGAAGCGGCGCAACCTACCAATCAACCTTATACTAACCGCCCCTCCCTCAATAACCCACCTCACCTCTAATTAACGTTTGTACCCCCTCCACACTGGTTAAGACCAACCAACCACTTAAGTGAGACTTAATTGTTAAGTCAGCTCCAACAAGCCTCCACACTTCACTTAACAATCCCGAAGTCCCAGATCACTTCCAAGCCCTTCTGCATCGACCAATCAAATCACAGGATTTGGAAAATCACGGGAAATTCCAGAATCCCTGATCCCTTCAAAGGATCTCTGCTCATCTCACCCAAAATAGCTTTTTTTTCTTCTTCTTGTTCTTAAGGGGTTGTTGGAAAGTGGGCATTCGGTGTCTATCAGAGGTACCCTTAAGAGTGGTGGTGTCCAAAGGCCCTTGGAACTTGTTTTGAGCTGCTGGACCAATAAGTGTGTCAATTAAGGGCCCTCCTTGCAGTACCTGAAGCAATTAACCTCAAGAACAAATTAAAAAGGGAATCTTCCCATTGTTGAGAACAATAAACAAAGTGAGAGTGCAGGACAATGCATCACAAGGTCCATCAACATTCACAATTGGAATGAGTAGCGCTGAATTTTTGAATCACATCTATACTTTGAATATTGCAAAAATCAGCGGCGCTCAACGCTTGGCAAAGTTTCAAAAAATTTAAAAAAAAAATTCAGAGTAAAATGGTGCGAGATTCGGCGCATTCGACTCAGAGCTAACGCCATCAGTCTCAAAGTCTTGGAAAACGCTCTCCAGTTGTCCAACGACGCTTCTGCGGAGCACAACTCTAAAACAACAAAAAATACGGTCCAGCGCTCCTGCTCTTTGTAACAATGGTTTCGGATAGTCCACGAGTAAGGTACAGTTACGTTTTGTTCTAAAAAAAAATTCTAAAATTCTAATTCTAAGCATGAGCCTTTATAGTCCTCAATTATCTCGAAATTGTATGAATATCATATGAATTAATTATAATAGCCTAAAAATCAGACTTTGGTAAAATATTTTTTAAATAATATAAATTTTGATCCAGAAATACTGAAATTGAACGGTAAATACAAATCTTGCGTTGATTCATTCCAATCTAAAATCCCCAAAACATCTTGAAACAAATGCTTTTAGTGACGCTACATGATCACGGATTTAAAAAATTCTTTTTTGCAATACTGCAAAGCATGTGTACTTGGAGATGTTGGAAATTACAAGGCAAAAAAATAACAACGTTTTTACACCTTTACAGAAGGCGTCATTGTAGTGGATTTCTCGTGTCATTAATTGTCACATAATTCATTCTCAAGATGACAATTCAAAAGAATTAAATTAATTTAGGTAACTTAAAGGTTAGGCTAATTTGCATCGGTCAAGTGCGCCGTTGAGCTGGGATACATAATGGCGAGGAAAAGGGAGGAAACGGTTAGTTTGAAATTGCGCGCTGAAGCGATTTTGCGGTAAAGTGTCGTACGGAGAGGATTGTGATATAAGTTCAAATAACATTTGAGGTCCGCGTAAGCGATTTGAGGTTACAGTGTCGTTGTAGAGTTGTAAATCATTGTGATATTGTTGGAGAGACATTTGCAGCGATCGGAAGCGATTTCTCGATTTTTTTGAAGAGAATTGTGGTTACAGGTAATAATGACCTAATAGTTTATTTGACGTAACAGATAAATATTAATTAAAAAAAAATTATTAGCTGGTGCTAACAATAGACCATTTGAAGGTGATGTCCTGCCAAGTGTTTCTAGGTACTTAAGTATTCAGTGGCATAAATTGAATGAATCTGTGACTTGTGATCTTTTGTCCTATAAGACAGCCCTGCGTCACGAACACAAACCGGTAGCAAGAGTACTTCTTGGAACAATTAGTAATTTAACTACCTCAATGTTTATTAAAGTACAAAATACTTGGAAAGTACTGGCAAGTACATTGATTTTCATGAGGTACAAGTTCTGGAAAACTCCGGGAGCCACCGCGTGGTGCCTTTTAGGAGCACTGTCCGAACATACCTGAAATTTGACTTTTTTTTTAAAGTTAGTTCATTTTAGTGTTGAGGATTTGCAAATTCAGCGACTACATACAACTCAGGGATATATACAACATTTGAAAACAAGAAATATTTTCTATTGAATGACGCTGAAACGATGCTACAAATATTGATGTCTAATACCGAAAAATTTCTTATAGGCGGCTATAAAGTTCAGGTATAAATTAGCCGAAAAAATCATTCCAATTTTTGTTGAAGAGATGGGCTTAGCATACTGCTACAATTGTTTGTCTAATACCCAAAAATTTATTGATTTAATTTCCTTAATTTCCTATTGATCAAAATGATTTACTGTTCAAAATATATTTCAAATAACCCAAAAATTTCTTGTACAAAGCTACAATTGTCATAAAAGTCCCAAAGTATGTAGCAGTATATATGAAAATATATATTACTGTTCAGAATCCGCTCAATTTTTTTTAAAAGGTTGTTTGAACACTGTTCAAAATGGTCTAACCACCAAAAATTGGTCACTCCCCACCCCCTTGTCCCCAGCATTTGTCGAACCCTGGCAATATTGTTTGAATCAAGCTAAGGCGTCCTGGCGTTGTCCTTCGTCCTATTGTTTGTCTCGAGCCTTTGTTAGCCCTTAGGTGAAAATTCTGGGCAGAAATGCATTGTGAAAACAATTTTGTTCAGGTGAAAAAGTAGGTTGGGTCAAGTGGCCAAGGTCGTTCGGAAACCAAGTTGAAGGCATCAGAGGCAAACAAAATAGTTTATAGTACTCAAATTCATGTAAATCGGCCCTTAGTCCCTTCTCACTTTTGCGTCTCCAGTAGCCCTTACACAAAGGCCCTCTTGATCCTTTTTGAAATACCTGCCTTTGCATCCATCAAGAACAATGGATTGGCAATTAATGAATGAAAAACGAGTTTTTAAAAAAGCCTGTTTTTGTCAAATTTTGCAGTTATGGCTAATTTCTCAAGGCTCCTCGCATCATCTCACGGTCATTAACTTCCATGTGTGTAAAGATGCACGGAAAGTGCATTTCCCACAGGATATACCCTTTAATTGCCTTTAATTACAGTTTTAATTAATTTAACTGTGGTTCCGAAAATGCATATTTTTAGTGCAGCAAATCGACACGACCGAATATTAATCTTTTTCCAAATAAAAAAAGTGGTTGAAGTACACCAGTTGTACCAATTTGTACCCCTCAAAACCAAAGAATACCATTTTACCCCACGCATTTTGCGATTTAAAGTTTTTTAAAGTATAAGGGCACTATCAGCGAAAAATACTAAAGTACGAAACGTTCAATGCTTACAAAAATAGAAATTTTTATATTAAAAATGATGCAAAATTTGAATTTGACCTCAGAACGGAATTTGTAATGGTTTGACCTCGAGAGGTCACCAAATGTCATCAGTGTAAAGTGTCTGGTATATACGCCACTTAAGAAAAAATTTGATGGTACACAAGTAGAAAACCAAAATCAAGCGAAATATGTACAAATGTTTACAAATATTTTTTCTTAGTGGCGTAAATACGATACGTTTTACCATAAGTTTTTATATAAGTTTTAGATTTAATTAAAAAGCATTATAAAAATTCCTTTTTTCAAAAAAATTGAACGGTCCTATTTTTCACTGTCGTTATCTTTTCAAAAAAAAATTCTGCAAAATTCTTAAATAAGAATTTGTTGTTCAAGTTTCTTTGCTATTTTTTGCTCATATTTTGTCTTGTTATTAATAACATCGAAGTTAGCATCCCTAAGTGTTTTTTTGGTTAATTTCGTCCTCGCTTTTGTATAGTAGAATTGTAAATAATTTTACGATCTAATAATGCTATTAGAAGACAATAATTTTAATTAAAAGTGCTAACAATGGCTGGATATTTTGAGTATCAAATTGTCTATGATTTTACGATTACTTCCTGTACATGTCAATCGATGACTTTGTGGCCAAGACATTGAGAGGTGTCAGGGTTTCCGAGATCCACTTCCCAGTCACCTTTGACTGATGCGGATGTACTTCCACTGCCATGACATTGTCCATTGTGTCTGTGTAAGGGGGGTGCATCAGCAGCATTTGGAGGGGGGACACCCTGTATTGACGCTTTGGTTGTAAATTCCCAGAACGTATAATCCAGGGTCAGCGTTCAGCCCCCCACAACTTATGTAATGCTTTTTTGAAGAGGCTCATTTTGTGCTTCGAAAAGTGGTCCACCTTGCAAAATTTCAAGTCCCGGTCAAAGGACGACCTTTAAAGGATACTTCCTATTATTTTCCGGGCCTTGAACGGTGCACAGTGCACGGTGGGGAGGGGGACCAATGAGAATCCAGGCTTTGTACCACCTGTATTTGACGTGCGCAGGCGCAGAAAGCAAGCGCGTGTGAAAAACGATTTTCAAATCATAAAATGAATTCATAGTAGCCAGAGGCCTCAGCCAATCAACATCAAGAGTTCCATCAAACCAATCAATAATCCTTAAAATTTTCAAATTTCGAAATTTTAGTTTACAGTTAGTTGTTCTCCAAAAATATGGAAAATATTGAAACTCTTTGTTTAATATTTTTAATTGTTTAGTTTAAGTTTATTGTTTAAATCAAATTTAAGTGTTCAAAAGTGCTAGAGATCCTACAGGGCCCAAGCGTCAACAGAGTCAAGTACAAGTGTGAGGTGGTTCTTGACCAATCAAAATCGAGGTTTAAATTCTCAGGTACAAATTTAAGGTGACGGTCTCGCAACAAGCGCCGCGCAGGGCTCAAATTTTTTGAGAAACGTTGACATTGCGCGGCCACGGCTGTCGTGATGGCCAAAGAGGGCCCTTAGCCAAGAACTTTCTTTAATCCGTAGGAATGTCTTGGGCAAGGGCTCATGAGTAAGTGGGACTTAATCGGATTGGACAACGTATTACTCAATGTCGTCTCTTAACGTAATTTCTCTGAGGAATATGTGATATAGGGAAGCCTTTAGCAGCATTGACCCGGAAGGGCCCTTCAAGATCACTAGCGGAGGGAGACCCCTTGTCCACCTTCTCTCAAAAATTAAGGGTACTTCGAGCAACGTTGTAAAGTACCCTTGTCATTCTCTCCAGAGTGACCCAAGGGAGGTGTAGTCCGCGCTTTAGCTGCTGCAAAACACGTCCGAGTTCAAGACCTTTTTTTTTATTCAAACAGGCTATTATTTAAAAATTTCTGTTTGAACAGCACCTTTTTTCAAGTGACACTACCTGAGAAGTGTTTAGGGACGCGAAAAGCCCAGAAGCGTTTTTTTTAAACAGTTACTTTTCTAAAAAGGAAAGTACTTTTTTTTTTAAATTCTTCAAAAAAGGACATTGACCTTTGTGACAAAGACTTTTGCAGAATGTTTAGCGGAAGCATTTCGTTGCAATTAGTTGACTATGCTGTTGCGGTGATGAACAGACCAAATCAATTGTACATTTTTTTAAAATCTTTTAAAACAACCCAATAATTATTGTTTAGAAAACGTTCAGTTTTGAATAATTTGTTATACGCCATTTTGTTTTAAAATTTCAGGTACGTCAACAATAATTTGGGAGAAGACAGTGAAAATCGAGTCGAGGGAAACAATAGTAATCAATCCGTTGCGATGTCTCCACCGTTGGCCAATACCGAGTCAAAACCCACCAATACGCTTACACCGCCACCGCTCCGCCGAATCGCTGTTTCGGTTCAAGGGGCCTGGAAGCAGTATGGAACGGGCCTTAAGGCCACCCCTGTCCTAGAAAATTTGAGTATGATCGTGCCAGAAGGAACCATGTAAGTAAAAGTGAAATTTACGAAATCGATGATATTCAGCAGTTGTCGAAATTGTCTAAAATCGCTGAAAATTTGTTTCACACGATTTTTTGAAACTTGTGTTCATAAGTTTCGAACAAATTTTTAAAAGAAGTTTAGCGTAGAGACTGCATTTATTTGTTCTAAACTTAGAGATGTTTGAAATTTGAAAAGCAAAATCGACGGTTTCGAAATCGCTGTAAGCGTCATGTAAGTAATGGAGTTTAATCGCTTAAAATTTCCTGGAATCTGTATCTGGAAAACTGGAATGGAATTTAAAAATTTAAATTCTGGAACCGGAACTTGATAACTTTTTGGATAAGCGTGACAGGTTTTAATGGTCAAGAACCGTAAAGAAGGGCTCTGATATTAGTCAAGGTCACTCAACTTTGGAGGGCCCTTCGTAAGGGCCTTATCGAAAAGGGCTAGAAAATTGAGAGCGTTTTAAGTCCTCCTAAAACGATATGAAAACCGATTATGTCTGTCCCTTAAGTGTCCAGACTTAAGGGTCGCTCATTGTTCTTTTTAAGGTGTAAAAGGTTTCGTTAAAAATAAATTCTTAAGGGGCGATAATAGTGAGACCCTCAAAATAGCATTGCGGATAGCAAGAGTGGATGCCCTTTGAGTAGTAACTTTTACTTTCACCTCACAAATATTGGAGCCCTTTAAGGGTCCATCCTTAATAATGTAATTTTTCTGTCTGAAAACGTAAGCGTCGATATGTCATGTTGGGTCAAATGTGGGCACATTATGCAAATTAGATGGTGACAGAACCACGAAATTTTAAGCACATCCAAGGGATTAAATTCGTTTAGGTGGCAATGCCAATGCAATTAGCTAATAAACATATGTTGAAACGTAAATTACTCATTTAAACCTTGACCGATTCTGGTTGGGAAATGGGCGTTTTTTATGAGTAGTTTTTTTTTCAAGCATTGAAATTCAGAAAGCGTTTTTGTGAAAAGACGTTTTTGCTGCTTTCGGAGAAAATAAAATTCTTAATTTTGACGTTTTATACAGCGAATACATTTTTTTTTACACATTTTTACAAACGTTATTTTTACACAATAATTACTACAATGTTTTCATTTCTGTAACATTGTTTTTGCAACTTTATTTTAGTTCAATTTGTGCTCATTCTTTGTTATGAAATTGTTATGGAAATCGGAAAAACAGTTTTTCAATTTTCAACAGGCTTGCGTTTCGCTCAAAACGATTTCCGCATAAAAACGATTGCTATGTTCTAAAAAATGTTGCTCTAAAATGTATCGATTAGAACAAATTGGTGAACTATTTTGTTCTAAAGAAATTACTTTCTTTCATTTGAGGTTAATTTGTTTTCAGTTGTGTTTAGGTTTTTCAACGTTTTAACATTTTTTCTTTAAAAATTCTTAAAATTTTCTCAAAATTCACAATTTGTGTCTCGCCGAATTTTTTTGAGGCAGAGCACTGACACTGGTTTTTTTTAAAACCAAATTTAGAAAAAAAAAATTCTGGTTAAAAAAGAATTCCAAAACGGTTTTAAAGATCTTTGATGACAAATCAGTTTTTTTTAGAAATTTAACTATGAGGGGAAATAATGACGAATTTCCACAATGTCACAAAAATAAAAATTATAAAAATGTAGGGTTACTTTAATTGTTATGGTTTGAGTACTTCCTTTAGGTGTTAGGTTAATTAAAACCCGAATTACCTTAAACAAATTCTTCATACTAAACAATTTTAAACAATAATTTTTTATTATTGTATATTTGTTTAATTGTTCAGATACAGTCTCCTGGGTGCCAGCGGCTGTGGCAAAACGACACTTTTAGCTTGTTGCGTCGGAATGCGCCGTTTAGACCGTGGGAATATCTTCATTTTTGGAGCGAGGCCTGGGACGATTGAGAGCGGCGTTCCGGGAAACAGAGTTGGGTACATGCCTCAAGTAAGTTAACTTTTGAATAATTAACTAATTAGGATCACTAATTAAAAGTACTTAACTTCCTTGCTGATGCTCTTGAAATAACACTTTAACACTTTTACAATGGGGATTTTCAGGAGATTGCCCTCTATGGCGAATTTACAATCAAAGAGGCCATGGAGTACTTTGGAAGGATTTACGGCATGAAAATATCGACGATTCACGAAAAAATGGTTTTTCTTGTCAAATTCCTCGACTTGCCCCCTCATACTCGCTATATACGAACTCTAAGGTGAATTAATAATTTTGTATTTCCATATTACTTAAATATTAAAGTTAATTAAATTAATTAATACTACCTTAATAACTAACTGAAACCAAATATTAATCAACTTAATGTTTTATTTCTTTCAGTGGCGGACAGCAGAGACGTGTAAGCTTTAATCGCGCATTTAATTATTTTTTTAAAAATTACTATTTAAACGATTTAAATTATTAAATTACAAATTAATTAACACCATTTTTATTTACTCTTTTTTATCTCTACCAAGATTTTTTAAAGTTTTTTTTTCTACTAGGTTTCCTTCGCCATTGCACTACTTCCCGACCCCGAAATTTTGATATTAGATGAACGTAAGTTTTTTTTTGAAAATTTGCAGCTCTGAGAAAATATAATTTTCATATTTACAAAATTTTTATTTTTCAAATTTGAATTTTAGCAACCGTCGGAGTCGACCCTCTTTTACGTCAAAAGTGAGCTTACTTAAAAAAATTTCAAAAAAAAACTTTGAAAGAAAAAGAATATTGAGTTTTTAAAAATAAAATATCTCTTTTTTTTTTCTTTCAAAAATTTGTGTCTCATTCATTCGACTAATTTCAAAATTTTATTTTTAGCATTTGGAATCACTTGTGCAGCTTGGTTTCAACAGGGAAGACAACCGTCATTATTACAACTCATTACATCGAAGAGGCCAAACAAGCCAACACGGTATGTTCACATTAGTGGAGAGAGTGATGTAAATTATGTTAATTTACAAAACTAACTAGGATGACAATTTAAAATTAGCTAACAATGAAAACTAAAATTTTAGATCGGCCTCATGAGAAGCGGGCGCCTCCTGGCGGAAGATTCCCCAACGAACCTCCTAAAGATCCATCAGTGCATCAATCTAGAAGACGTTTTTCTAAAACTGTGCATGAAGGACAAAACGACGAATAATGCCAGTCTAGCGTCGCCAGGCGACTTGTTGCCAAACAATGCCCTTCGGAAGGACTCGGGTGGCCTCAAAATGGTGTCCGTGTACAACGAACGGAATCGACAGTACCTCGACCGCGGCGTCGTGGACGAGGAGAACGGAATCGTTGGCCTGACGTTCCATCAGTCCAAGGACTACTTGGTCACGTCAAATGACGACAACCTTCCGGAAAGAACCGAACAGACGCTGAGCCGCGCCGTGGCCCAAAAAGTTGCCGAAGAGTGCTCCGACTGTTGTCAAAAACCGTGCTGCTCATTTGACCCCATAAAACCGCTCAACCGTCTACGAGCTATGATAATTAAAAACTTTATTTGCATGTGGAGAAATATTGGGTAAGAATGATTTTTTAAAACTTTTTTTTAATCTTTAAATATTAAAACAAAACAATAACCTGCTTCTCACCGACAATGCTTTTTTCACAACAAAATAGTTGTGTAATGCGCCGCCATTTAGTGTTGGTTCAATTTTTACTATGCACTTTTGATTACGATACAGTTTAAACTCATGCATATCAAGAAATGCAACAAGTTTTGTTTTAAATTGTACGATTGAAAACAGTTTTTTTTTCAAAAAGTGACCCAAAATTTTGAAAAAAAAAACTAAACTAAAGGAAAAAGAACGATGTCGGATTTCGGATTTCGGTTATGCGGGGAGAGACTTTCAGGAGCGGGCATGTTTGGCTTCTGAAACAAGAAATATACCGTGCCTTTTTTATTGAACAGGTTCATGTTATTCATTTTCGTCCTTCCCGCCTTCCAAGTCATTTTATTCTGCCTTGCCATTGGTCGAGACCCTTTTGACCTCAAGTTCGGTGTAATTAACAACGAATTTCCGGGCCTGGAACTGTGTCACTCGCCTGAGGGCTGCACAACGACGAATCTCAGTTGTCGCTTCATGGCGGACATTCCCAAAGAGTCAATTACTCTGGTAAGGATAATTAATTGTTAATTAAAGGTAGCAATTAGTTTTAAGGACGATTAACTTAAGTTAATTACATGATGTTAACGAGCTCTTTTGTACCTGTTCAGGTGCCATACGAGTCGGACGAAGAGGCGCTAGCGGACGTACATCGCGGTCAAATATGGGGTTACATGGAATTTCCCGCCAATTTCTCCGTGTACATGATCGACCGCGGCCTGGCGGGGAACTTGGCCGAAAATGCGACTATTTACGGATCACGTGTCCGGATCCAGATGGACATGACTAATCAGCAAATCGCTTTTTCCATCCAGCGAATCCTATTGGACACCTTTCGAACGTTCTCACGAGGTCTCCTCTCCGACTGTGATTATGACCCCACCACGGGTGACCTCCCCATATTCGTAAGAAAAAGAATTATTTAAAAAAAAAGTTTAAAATTCAAAAAAAGAAGTTAAAACTTAAAAAAAAAAGTTTGAAAAAGTTTGAAAAAGTTTGAACTCCCAATGTCAGTTCTACTGCAAATAAAAACGCCATTTCACATAACTTTGCCCGCCTGCTAGGAGACTTGTGCTTATGCAGCTGCTATGGTTTTTGCTTATTTAGCAGCATTTTAAAGTATCGTGGTTCAAAACTATTTGTTTTAAATTATAACGCTTTTAATTAAAAAAAAACCATGACATTATTATTTCATTTTTTTTTATTATTTATTATAATATTTTTTACTCGTCTAGTTTGACACGCCTGTCTACGGCCTAGATCATCCCAGCTTCATGGAATTTATGGCTCCAGGAATAGTTCTTAGGTAAGAAATCGAGGAAATATGAAGCATTTTTTTTTAATATCAGTTTTTTTAAAAAATGAAAATTTTTAAAACAAAACTATTTTGTTTCCAGTATTATTTTCTTCATGGCCGTGGCTCTGACGGGATCGGCCTTCATCACAGAACGGAAGGAAGGGATGCTGGAACGGTCGCTGGTGGCTGGAGTGACGACAGGTGAAGTGATCACTGCCCACATGATCACCCAGTATGTCATCATGGTGGGACAGACCTCACTCGTCCTCATCTTCATGGTCGTCGTCTTCGAAGTACCCGTCAGGGGACCCTTGACATGGGCCGTCATTTTGACGCTCCTTCAAGGGACTTGCGGCATGGCTTTCGGTGAGGCCAAATCTTTTAGAACAAGAAAAATGCTCTACAACCTACATTTTTAAATTTAAATTTTTTTTTTTAAACAAGTGGTTTGTTTTTAGCCAGCGTTTTTAGAACAACCGTTTAATCACGCTCGTGACTTATATTTTCAGGGTTCCTCATTTCCACGGTGTGTCACGAAGAACGCAACTCAATTCAATTAGCCCTAGGAAGCTTCTACCCAAATCTACTTCTTTCAGGTATGCACAATTTTTGTTTTAAATTTTGTTCAATTAAAAAAAATCATGTTTCAATTTTCAAAAAAAAAATTATATTTCAATTTAAAAAAAATCATTTGTAATGATTGTAAACCGCTAGGAATAAAAAAAATTATAAATCGCTGGAATATTCTAAGGAAATTTAGATGTAATAAATGTGGAAATTTTCAAATAGGAGAATGTTGGACATTTCAAGTTTCAGAATTGCGATTTTTTATAATTTTATTTTTTAATTAACTTTTAGTTGAAATTGATCTTAAAGTTAGTTTGAATAGTGTTTTAGTTAATTTTAAAGTTAGTTTCATTGAAGTAACATTTTTTAACAATTTAAATTACTCTTTCGTTTCAACGTCGTAGGTGTCGTATGGCCCATCGAGAGCATGCCGAGCATTCTACGCAAGATCAGTTACGTTCTGCCAGAAACGCTTGCGTGCGAGAGCATGCGCTCCATTTTGACGCGGGGGTGGGGCATCACGCACCCCGCCGTATGGCCCGGCTTCCTCTCCTCCATCATCTGGAGCGTCATCTTCTGGATCTTCGCCATCTTAATCGCTCGATTCAGTCGCTCCAAATAAGGCATAGTTAGTGCTAATTAACCTAATTAAACTTAAATTAAACTTAATTGTTCAAATATTTAAAAAACCTACGGCTAGCAACCCAACACGTCACAAAAGCTGTAGCCACTTCCATAGCCTCCTTGCGTCTTGCCCAAACGCATCGGCGTAACGAAAATGCGTTTTGAAATTTCCCGCTCAAACTCCATTTAACTGCCGACTGAGGTCCCTGTTTTACTAATTGTAATTAACTAAAAGCACACACACACAAGTCAATAGCACTCCGACTTGGGATCTTTAACTCTTAAAATTTAGTTTTCTAGTTTAATTACCTAAGTTATATTTAATTTAGTTTAGTTAATTATGGACTAATTACGTTTATTTTTTGTAAGGTTATACTAAATTAGCTTTACACCATGTTATGGGCCCTTCTAAATTCCCTTCTAACTTTCTCCATATGCTAGGACGGGCTGTGAAGGCGGGTAATTCTAAAGTTTTAAAACGTAAATTCAACTTTCAAGTCCTTTTTAAATACTCTGTTTTAAATAAACGTATTTTCCGAATAAGGCAATGCTAGTATAAGAGGTAC
Source organism: Bilobella aurantiaca (assembly GCA_021029175.1). Taxonomy (NCBI): domain Eukaryota; kingdom Metazoa; phylum Arthropoda; class Collembola; order Poduromorpha; family Neanuridae; genus Bilobella; species Bilobella aurantiaca. Next base: position 20,917 of record VYYI01000824.1, read on the forward strand.
TTAAGGGCCCCTGCCTTTTTTTTTAGTGTAAAATTTGAAAGTTTTACTTTCTCCAAGTAAGTCAACCCTTTCTTTTGTTTCTTTTTAATCTTATTTATTTGGTAAATTGTACAAAACGAATCATTTAATAAATTAAGACCTGAAACGTGCTTGCAATCATGTTTTTGAAGACGCTGATTGAACAAATCGCTGCATTCCGCTTAAGCACGCCTTGCGCTCCTCTTCTGTTTGAATCGGGCCAACGTGCGTCACTTGAAAAGTCAAAGAGAGTTCTCCCATGGAAGAGTGCTGGAAAACGTCTGGAATCCATTCTATCACAAAGGGAGCTAATTGCTTTCCCTTACCTGTGAAAAGTGACACATTTTTCAAAATTTGGTTTTTAAACAAGCTTGTTTAAAAAAAATCCATTTACTAGTCTTTAGTTTTGAAAAATGAAGCACAGGTAAAAGCTGCTGTTTCCTCTGCTTCTCATCTTCTTTACTAGAGATCCATTCAGCGTAAAGACCGTTTGAGGTCTGGATGTAGAAAGCACTTGGGTGTAATTCAACCTGTAGAATACGCAGGAATTCAATGACTAATATACAGAGCGTTTTTTAATAGCTTCTCTCACCTTACTCGAATGAAAAATACTGATGAGCTGCATTAGGCTAAAAATATTCCAAATTTGTTTTCTAAAAGTTCCAGTGGGTGGTCGATCTTTTCGAACAAATGTCACAATTTGACACTTTTTCTTGCTAATGGAGGTAATTTGGTCTTTTAGTCGTTCAAAAAGCTCCTGATAATAAAATTGAGAAATCAATCGGATGTTATTCATGAATCAATCAGGTAAAGTTAAAAGAGATTAAAGCTAAATTGAGTTTGAGCTTAATTGGATTTGGTTAACTTAATTTTAGTTTAGTTAAACATATTTAACTAACGTTCGGAACGTAGTCGACTACCAAACAGGATTCTGGAAGGCCATAGTTCATGCCAGCATTGATTCGTTCAATGATACTTGCCAACCATCTTTGATAATTAGCATCAACCATCTTTGTTTCCAAGTCCTCGCCTTCTTCCGAAGTACCGCCTGATCCCAATTGAGTGCAAACTTGTCTCGAATCGCTTAAATCGCTTCCAATTAGCCCCTTGGCATTGGCTAATTGCCTTCGAGAAGCCTTTGGAGAAGTTAACTTTCCAGAATCTGAGACAGTCGGCTCATTTGGGCTGGAAGCTGGAGATTCAATAACAGTCTGCCTTTCTGCCTGGATTTTTGACGAATCCAGTATTTCACAACTCTCCTAAACAGTATTTAATTACGTTGCTATTAATTGACTTTCAATTAACTAAACCAAATTAACTAAAAAATGTTGTTAGCAATCACCGTGTCCGGATTCTGTGTTGATGGATTGAGTATCTCTGAGATATGAGTAAGATGTGTTGTACAATTTGGATCGTTTTCGTCGAGAGAGTCCAGGGTCGTGGATTCGCCGAAATTGAGTGCATCATCAGTAGTTGTAATTCTGGAATGTTCGGCAAGTGCACATGATACACTCTGAATCTAATTAAAAAATTAGTTAATTTTAACTAAAATTTAAATTGTAATTAAAAATAACTGAGACCACCTCTGAAGATGCATCATCAACCGCAGCAATACTTTCTAGCAGAGAAAGATTCTCTCTCATAATTTCAACAGAGATTTGACTAGGCCGTTCAAGTGCACCGATCTGGTCGTTTTCTGGGTTATTTCGAGCCACCAGGGTTAAATGCAACTGACTCAAAATAGTTGCTAAAGTTTAATTAGTACATAATTAATTAAATTAACTAAAGGTTTTATACAGTATTATGTTAAACACATTTAATTGGTTTACCTGGGTAAACCTCAAAGGCCCGTGACAAGAATGAATCAAATTCGGCTGAAAGTTGTTCGTTACTGGCAAAGGCATAGACGCATGCGTAGTAGTGAATGCAGTACTTGTTAGTCGAGTCGTACAAAGCGTCCGAATGACTAGTGGCTGAACGTCGCTAATTAAACAATTTACGTTATGTTAGTTTTTAATATATTTCGTTAATTATCTAATTAATTGAAAAGTTAATTTTTCGATGCTTACAATCAACTTGGCTGGTTGACAAGAGCAGAGAAATCGCTGCTCTTTATTTTCGTCTTCCTTTTGCAGCTTGAAGAAGAGCATGTGACAACAGCCGAAGGGCTGGTCAGCTAAGCAGCAGTTTACGACAAACGACTGTGGCGAACAGCGCTGAACAATTAAATCCGGCGCCTGACATACCAAGCTCGCTAATACCTAAACAGAGGACTTCGTTTAATTTTAAATTATGTCGTTCATTTGTTCTAAAATTTTTAGAGAAACCTGCTTGGCTTCTGTAGGAATACTTATCGTTGACATCACGGACTCTTTTATCGTTATGCGCTCTGACTCTCTGTTACAGTCTTCAGCAGCCTTGATATGTATACAAGGAAACTAGAAAGAAAATGTTTAGCAAGCAATTACAATTAGTATTTGAATATTTTCATAAGTATTTGAAATAAAGTACTTGGCAAATTACTTTGTTACCGGTACAACCTTCCAAGTAGCACTTGGAGCCAACGGTAATTAGCATAGTAGTTGTAGTCGTTGCAGTAGCAGTACAAATATTGGCATGATGCATTGGAGTATTTTAAGTAAAGTACTTGGGAAATTACTTTGTTACCGGTACAACCTTCCAAGTAGCACTTGGAGCCAACGGTAATTAGCATAGTAGTTGTAGTCGTTGCAGTAGCAGTACAAATATTGGCTTGATGCATTGGTAGTTGAACGAATGTTCGATAATCTATCGGTAAATTTTCAAATTCACATACTTGTGTTATTTCAAAACGTATAATTCGCAAAAGTCGAATTCTTAAAATTAGAAATTATTACAATCATAGACCAACCAATTGTAGTTTGCGCAGTGTAGAAATGCAAATTCAATACTATTAACTATTATTCAATGTCGATTTTTGTATATCGTCAAAATGACATTCAAGGAACAAGTATACATTTTCGTTTACAGTTTGAGCTTCATTTTCGACTCACCTGGACCTCGATGGTATGTTCTCACAGAAAATACCTAAGTTGACAACTTCTCAATTAGTAATTAAAGGGACCAAGTGTATATCCAAGCAGATAAACAAAGTACCCGACAATGCTGAGATCGAAGTGATATCCTGCAAGTACTATCGTCCGTTTTTCGTTTTTTGGAAGCCATGTCCTCCCGAAAGACGACATCGCAAGACGGATTCTTGCATGCCCGTCCACGGGTTCCTGTCACTGTCCCACATTTGGGACATTTGCGGACTCCTCTGCGTGTCGGTTTTCCAAGGTCACGGAAGCGGTCCATCCGACTGTTGGATATCGTTTAATCAGAATTAGTTCGAATCTATTAATCGAGAGCTTAAGTTAGCAAAAAAAACGCATATTAGTTTCAAGGGGCCGTCCCGCTCCCAATCCCTTAAGGGCCCTCAAGTTGCATATCCGAAAATAAAAATGACACGTTTTCTACGTTCTAAACGTACCTTACCTTATGCGCAATTATGCAAATGAGGTTCAGGCGGGTTGCTCGCTTACACCTATTGAGCACTAATCAATTAACAATTAACTTAATAATGATTACTTTTCGTTTTTAAAAAGAATCGTTTAAAAATTTTAAATCTAATTTTAAAATAAAGTAACTGATTTTCAAAATGTCAAAGAGGTAAATAAAACAGGTGAAATAAAATTCCCGCGTTCATTTTTAAATTCAATGTAAGTGGATTTTGATCTAAAATAATTGTATTGTCTTTCTAAGACAATTAATCGGCCTAATGAATTAATTCAAATAGAATATATGCGCAATGATATGCATTCCTCAGCAGCACAGGTTAATAACAATATGAATTTTACTGAATTAAATTATACTAAATTAGAAGAGAAGAGTAATTGTATTTAAGTACGTTTTTCCCTTTGCAAGAAGCGATGCTATCCTACGATTTGTAAATCCCATTAAATGATAAAATGTTTGCATCTTATATTTATTTAATTGATAATTAACTTTTTAAAAAAAAACTGCATTGAAATGATTGAATTGATATGAAATCTGTTAATGTAATTATAAATTTATTATTAAAACTGTAAGTTGTAATAATTATTAATTAAACTGTTTTTACACCATTGTTTTTTTTTTATTCAAAATTGTGTTTCTTTATGCTTGGAGCCACGATGATATAGCATTTAATTAGGGCAAATATCACCTTTAAATTAAAAGCCTCTTTACAGTATCATAAAAGTTATTTTTAAAGTCAAGTAATT
>VYYI01000825.1:0-25211 GCA_021029175.1 Bilobella aurantiaca
AAAAGCTGAAAAACGATATTTAAAAAACGTATTAAAAAAAACGTTTTCCAAAAATTCTGAATGGTTATTTCCAACCATTGATTTATTGGACTTACGATTTTACGTTCGTCTGGGGGGAGTGTTGCAATGGATCGCATGCGCATGCGTAACGAAGCAAGAACTGCCAATTGGCTTTCTTTCTCAAATCTAAGATGGACGCCGTCACTATAGGCCAATTTGACAAGGTCATCACGCCTGTCACCGAGTTCATCGCTGGCCAACAGTGACAGGTCTCCGTCCTTTAGCTGGTCCACGAGCTCCGTAATACTTTTTTCCTCCGTGACAATCATCGTGTCCATGGTTAAAACGATATAAAAAGCAAAAGAGAAACGTTGTTATAAATAAAAAAGAGCAATGTTTACCTACATTTAACACCAAACTTGAAATTACCTATTAAAGATAAATATGAATCGAGGAGTTTGAATTTCGCGCTCTGCTAAGATAAGCACTTAAAGATGGCTAAGCGTTTTAAAGCATCAAAAGCAAAGTATAAGAACCGCAAATACGAATCCGAATTTAACTTAACGTGCGAGCATAAGTTGCCTAATTACTTATTAATTAACGTAGACGAGAATAATTGTATACTAAATATTAATTAGTGAGTTATTTCTTCCTTCTTAAGAATGTTTTAACTGGCTTCCATCTTAATCGAACTCAACATTTGGCGGGAAACTGGAATTCAGCATCAGTTATTGCGCTGATGGGCGAACCTCGTTTTTAGTTTTACAATAATTTCCCACTTGCAGCTTTAAGACAATTACAAAAAAAAACTGTTTTTAAATTACACAAATTCCAAAAAAAAAAAAGATAACGACTAACGAGTTGACTCATTAAAACCAGGCCAATTGAGGTAGAAAATATCCAATGTCAAACTACATGATGATTTTGCCCACGTATACTGAAAGCAAGTTGAGGTCGTGTAGAAGGGGCTACTACACGAACCAAAAGCATAATTGTCATTGCAATAACAATTAAAAAAAACTGTTTTTAGATTACATAAATTATAAAAAAAAAAGATAACGAATAACGAGTTGACTTATTAAAACCAGGTTAATTCAGGTAGAAAATATCCAATGTCAAACTACATGATGATTTTGCCCACTTATACTGAAAGCAAGTTGCGGTCGTGTAGAAGGGGCTACTACACTAACCAAAAGCATAATTGTCATTGCAATTTGGCAACGGCCCATAAACCATTTGCATAACTACAAAAGACTGGTTACGAAAAAGTTTTGCTATTTTGCCAAACTGTGAAATTTGCGCTTGTTTTCGGCCGATGACTTTTTCAAGAAAGATTTTTCTCAACATCTGATGTTAAATCGTTAAAAGAAATTAGATTAATTAGATTAATTAGTTTTGATTTAAGCAGATTCCTGAAAGCGAGGAAGATTGTGTCGAGGTCATCGATATTTGGAGTCATATGTCGTACCTGTAGTCAAGTCAATTAGTTCTGAAACAGGTATGTCAATCACAAAAACCGTTAACAAAACGTTGTATTCAGTTTAATAAGGCCCGTGAAATGCTGAATTAATCGATAGGAATTACTTGGGTTAATGTTCCGTAAATTCATGTTTTAGAAATCTAGCTTTTAGAAGGCACTGCGACGATGAAGCAACCAGTGGCTGTCCTTCGTTCTGCTCGTCGCAACCTTCCATTTTTCCGAGAAGAGCTCAATGCGCTGGTTGGAAATGCAAGTTTGTTGGTCAAGTGCATCTGTGTCATCGTCATCTGCTCCTACCTCTTGTCCTACTACGCTCCGGCCATCGAGGTCCTAAGTGTCATTCCTGGACACCTCCTCACGCCGTCATTCCGTATATGGACACTCCTCACACACCCATTCCTCGAAATCCACCTTTGGGAGGTCGTGGTGGACATCATAACTGTTGGGCTCTGTGGTAAGTTGTATTTGTGACACTGGTAACTGCTCCTGTGCCTTTAGATTGTGCTAATTAGTTTTTTTATCCAGGAAAGCTAATTGAACCGCTGTGGGGAAGCCGAGAGATGTTCGTGTTCTTCGGAATTGTCAACATTGCTGTTGTCATTTTCTGTGTCTCCTATTACCTAATACTTTACGCCCTTACCTTCGATCCGGCAATACTCTTCGAAGTGAGAATTCATGGCTTGTCGGGATACATCGCTGCTCTCTCGGTGACTGTGAGGCAAATCATGCCTGATCATGTCCTCATCCGGACTCCGTTAGGCAAAATCACTAACAGGTTAGCTCATTTTATATTGATTAAATGGAGTAATTGAAGTGTAGCGTTTTGATCATCTTTTACTTGTTTTTTTTTGTCTAGAAATGTCCCACTCTCTGTTCTGGCATTTTCAATTATATTATGGGTCATTCGGCTCTTGGAAGGAACCTTTTGTACAATGTTTATGGCCGGAATAATTTCATCCTGGGTGTACCTCAGATTTTATCAAAAACATAATAACGGAACGGTTGGAGATACGACCGATTTCTTTACATTTGCCAGGTAAATTTATATAAACTTTTTGTCAGCCATTCCTTTCCAATCTTGCCGATATGTTTAATACTGTTGAAATGTGTTTTCAATTAATTTTCTTTTCAGTTTCTTCCCCAACGTACTGCAGCCACCCGTTTCAGTGATGTCGAACTCAATTTTTTCTATGTTCCGTAAAGCAGGAATGTTCAAAAATCGTGTGAAGACTTTTGCAGATGCTAGCAGTGCCCCTTCCTCAATCCAAATCAATATTGGTCATCAGTCAGATGCAGACAGGCGAAAGTAATTTAACTGCAATATCTTAAACCATGTTAAAAAGCAAAGGCAATTAATTTCCTTTAATTTATTTTAGACAGAAGGCCCTGAAATTATTAAACGAGCGTCTTGGAAAGAAGAGCGAAGTGACAGTTCCTCTGCTGCATGCTGAGAGCATTGACGAAGATGAGCCCACGAGTATCTCAATTCCCTCTTCATCGAGCCACAACGTAGGAATGCACCGGAGTCACAGCGCTGGATCCAACCTCGTTACAGCCGTCGCCACGAATCCAGCTTACGGCCAGCCGCAATCCGCCAGAAACCCTGGATCAACTCCTTTATAATAATATCATTTCGTTACCCACAAGTCTTTTCCACGGAAATCGAGTCTTGAATTATTCATGGTTGGACGAAGATAAATCTCCATTTTAATTACTCCAGTGGCTCCACTCGCAAATGTTTGACTCCCTTATTTTGAGGTGACCAACTTAACATGCATTAAATTAACTTAACTCGACAAGTTTGGCAAAGCCACGGTGTGACATGGACGCCTTTTGTTCTCCCATAATTCTTGGCAAAGGTGCAAATCCTCATTATCTCCATCGCCAAAGGAGGACTTCGTCCCTGTCAAATTTCGTTAGCTTCACTCAAAGGTGTTCAAACTGTTTTGACACGACCAGGTGCGTTCAATTACTCAAAACGCTCCGTCATGATTGTCATCACAAAATCAATACGGCCCAAGATGTGTGAAGCTGCTTCAGCGTCGTAGTATGAAGCAATCAGGTTTCATATTAAAATTTTGAAACAAAAAAGTGGCCGAAAACCTTTTAGGTCCCTTTGTAAGGTCAGTCCCGTTTTTTGGTCCAAAATTGAGTTATTGATAGGATGCTAAAAATAGGCAGAGATAATGTGGGCAGGAGCCTCATGGAAAAATCGATGTTTCTATCTCTCTTTTTTTAAATACTTTTCAATTTTGAAATTTAAAAAAAGTTGGCAATGACATTAATTCGTGGAGCTCGTCAAGAGTGAATTTCGGGAGGATGACTTCATGCAGCGAGGATGCGAGGGCTGGAAGAAAACAAAGGGAAAATTCAGCGAGTGCGGAGTGACGGGGCTGGAATGCAAACTGAAGGAAGTGACACCTTTCAGTTTCGTTTTTTCACGGTCTGAAACCTTAGAAGTTGCGAAATTTTGAGGAAGGTATTTTGGCAGATGCAAATTTTTTTAGAGCGAGATTTTTCTTTTTAAAAAATCAAACCCTCGTTTGAATTGGAGAGGGTCCAAACTTTTCAAAAATTTTGGGTGACATCCACTTTCAAAATTCTTTACAAGAGCTGCTCGCACTTTACTTTTTGAACGCAGTGGAGAAGGACTTGAGTGAAAGGACCTCTGACAGTTTTGAGGGTAACAATTATCTTTTTTTTTTAAATTTTGAACTTTTCAAAAACAAAAATATTTCGACTCTTGTTTTAGAAAAGAGTGAAAGATGAGTTTGAAGAAGGAATTGAAGAAGGCCGTGGCTGACGTTCTGTCAAACAAGGGAATGCCTGTTTGCACTGACAGTAAGAGAAACTTTCTCCGCTTTCACTTTCTAAAATTGTCTATCATTCTTAAATTCGTGTTTTTTTAAATTTCTAAAAACAAATTTAACTAAATTTTGAATACACTTTTTGTAGAATCCTTTGCCTCCATGTGGGAAACCTTTGCCAAGACGCAACCAAGCACGTTGAACACCTCAAGTAAGTTTCGACTTTGCCTAAAATGTATTCGCAACTTTTCAACGTAATTTACTGCATATGTACCCAGCATTCATTCATCCCAATCAATACCTGAATGCTGAAATTAACGAATTAGTTCATTTTCTCAGGGAAAGTAATTTTCAAATTGAGAATTATCGTTTTGTTTTTGGAAATTGTAGCCAAATTCGATCCTGATATTTGGGGTTGCCTGGCCAGGAGCTTGGAGAAGTTCATCATGCGGCCGGAGCACGCTGCCTTGGTTGTGCCAAAAGTAAAGAAAATCTTTGGAGAGAAACCAGATCCAGCGGAAATCAAGGGATTCATGCAATAAACACTTCTAAATCATTTTCAAAATTAATGGAGGCAGTCAAGCAGGCAAAATGACTTTCACTTTCCTTGTCAGCGCAAGACTCTAAAAGTATTAAGTACCATGTCAATCTAAAGTCTTAATAAACTTGTTTGGTTCAAAAAATTAGCTTACTTCTATTTATATTTAATTGCACCACATTTTATCCCCGTGAAACAGTCAGCCGTTACTAACGATTTTCAATTTTACGTTAGACTATTGTAATTAAATAACACTAAACACTACGAAATCATTTCTTCAATGACCTACAAAAGGGTGTTTTAAAGCGCTTGTGTTTAGATTTAGAAAATAGTGGCAACGAAGCCTGGCATTGAACTTGGTCCTACTTTCCGGCAAACGCAGAGAACAATACGGCAATTCAAGGGACTAACAAAAGTTTTAATTGCCATTTTAAGTGGCAATTTAAGAGGGTCTTAATTATCCGTCTTATTAATTTAGTCCAGTCGGCACAACTCCTTTACGCTTTTCTTAGGGTGACGCTGACGCACTCGTACTAAAATCAGCGCAAAATGTTTGCTCAAATTTTGATTTCAATACATTCTCCAATGCTTGAGCCTTGGAAAAGCTTACGGTAAAATGGCATCTCGAAATAATAATAAAGATCAAGCTGTTGAGCTTTCAGTGTTTAAAAAGCCTAATGAAGTTGTTCAAGATCAAGTGACCCATGTCCCTGTTCAGCCCCTTGACCTTTTGACCCCTGACCTTGATTTCAAGTCCAGTTCAAGTGAGACGCATTGCCCTGTCTATAACTCTCTCAGCGTTTCGTCGAAAAGCGCTCCAGAGCCACCAAAGCGCTCTGGAAACGCTGCAGCAAGCGAAGCATCCCTACTGCGCTTAGAACAAGATTTTGACGAACCACTCTTTCGGCCAAGAATAGCATCAACACCGAGTCGTCGAAAGTGGCTTATTTGCCTCATTATCCTTGGAATCAGGTAACGCTCACTAGAAAAGTTAGAAAGAATATTTTTTTTTAAACAAAGCAAACTGAAAGTTTTCTAAAACAAAGTACCTCCTATTAAAAAAAAATCAGCGAATTCAGCGTTACTTTTCGGTCCTTTCTCCATTCAATCTAAAAAAAAAAAACGTTTTACTACTCATAATCTCATATAGGTTTTCTAACACGAAATGAAAAGATTTCAGCACCAAAACATTAGGTTAAGGTTAGGTTGACCGATTTTGTTTAAAAATAAAATTGGTAACATATTTTTTAAAATTTCATAGCATCATAATCATAGCGCTTTCACTGGGGCTATCAATCGCCTTTCTCCGTCCAAGCGCCAAAGAAACAAGAGCCGATTTTGAAAGTACTTCACTTTCTCTCACTGGAAGCGAAACCAGGAATTTTGACAAAGATGATTCGTCCAAACCTCAGCCAATCAACTCCTCGTATTTTCATATCACATTTCCAATCCCAGGTAAAAATGTTTTTTATTGATGAAATTTGTCGGATTTTTTTTTACAATTTCATCCAGCGTGGTGAAAGCAGAGAGAAACTTCTTTAATAACGCCTCTTTTTGCCTGCAGAGGTTTTTGGTTTGTATAAATTTCGTAGAAGTCGACTAATTAGAATTAGGGTCGGTGGCTGGAAATGTTGATAAATTGGCAAAGTTGAGGGTGCTCATAAGTGTGTGACTAATTGCACTAGATTTGAAGGCCCAGTTGCAAGAGAATTTCAAAGATCTGCTCACAGGCCTCAAGTCATCAATCACTTCGGAAGGGAATGCGTCGCTGATTCACTCCAGTGCTTCCTCAACCTACCTCTCCGCACTTCCGCCCCTCGCTAATGTCTCCGTTGTCACTGAAGCCATTACCGCTGGCACCCACGCTCTGTCCGCTCGACACAAAACCGAGCAGAGAATCGCTCAACTTGGCCTAACTGGACTCAAGTTAGGCCTAAATCCCGACAAATTAGGCCTAAACCTCGAAAATATGGGCCTAAACCTCGAAAATTTAGGTTCCGGTCTCGAAAAGTATGGTTACAACGCCTCGGAAGGCGGTGAGCCAGTGGGCGGGGGCGGGGCAGATGGGGAATTGGGTGGGCGTGGCGAGCGATTCCTTCAAGTTGCCAATGCCGATGAAATCCACAAGTTGAGTCTAATCGGATTCTCAATGGAAAGGGCTTCACGAGTCATTGCCAAAAGGTGTGATTTATTGCCAATGCTAAAAAAAAGTCTCTGTACATTTTGAAGTATGAAATGAGGGAGTAAGTGTGCTATAAAATATGGCTGTTGATGGGATACAGATTGAATTTGAGCAAGGCCGAGGCAGAGGAGGGAATACTTTTGGATCCCAAGGCCAAAATCGAGCCAAGTACTTGGTGTGCTGCCCAAGGAGGTCACGTGCTCGACCGGAATTGTAACGTAACGGAAGCGTATAGGACGCTGACAGGACGCTGCAACAACTTGAATCATGCGCAGTGGGGAATGGCTCTCCAGCCCTTTCGAAGGGTCCTTGCGTCGGATTTTGACGATGGTAAAGGTCAAGGGTTCTGTTTTTATTTCCGGACCTTACCGAATCCGCAATTGTCAATTTTTTTTTATAAAATTTCTAAAAACGAATCAAAATTTCAGGAATATCCGCACCGCGGAAAGCCAAAGACAATCGTCAATTGCCCAACGCCAAGTACATCAGCAGCACTGTTTTCGCTGATCGAAATCTTAACGATTCAACGCTTACTTACCTATTTCCCATGTGGGCAGAGTTTATTGAGCAAGACATGCAGGAGGCGGTACCTAGTTTCGGTAAGTGGATTTTGAAATTACAAATCAAATAAAGTGGCTTTCGAAATGTCAAAATTTTCAAAAAAAAAAATCGGAATATACTGGCAAGCATACCGGGCAGTACATCATAAAAACTGCCTTTAAAATTAACTTCCTGGAAATTAATAACTTGAGATTCCTTGGCATCAAACCCTTTTTCGCATTTTTAGAAGACGCGTTTACATGCGTTCAAAAGATGCGTTTACATTTCAATTTAGATCTTAAGTGGGTTAATTACAATTCTCAATTGCATCGACAGGTGAGAATAATTCTGAAATCAATTGTTGTGAGCATGATAAACTTCTTGAAATCCAGCATCCCGAATGCTTTCCAATTTACTTGAATCCCGAAGATCAATTTTTTGACAAATTGGACCAGCACTGCGTTAGCGTTGTGCGCTCCGCCGCCGCACCGTCCTGCTCCTTCGGTAAGCGCTATTTGAGTTTCCAAAATCTTGTTGTTGTTTTTTTTTTCGAAATTTCGAAAGTTTTTTTAAAAGTTGATTTTTAGGAGCACGGGAACAGTTTAATTTAAAATCTGCCTTTATTGACGGTTCCACAATCTACGGTGCTCTGAATACTGAGGAAGCATTAGCTGACGGTAGGATACTTCTCAACGGTCAAATATTCAGCGATGATTCCAACAAAACGTTTTGGACGAAGCACCATAACAAAGTTGCTGAGCAATTAAGTTTAATTAATCCGCATTGGAAGGGTGACCGAACATTTGAAGAGGCTAAGCGAATTGTAATTGCCGAACTCCAGCACATAACGATCAACGAGTACTTACCGGCCCTTCTAGGGGAGAAAGTGGTCCTTAAAAGCGGCCTTAAGGGCCTACAAAGCGGCTACTACGAAGAATATGACAAGGCCATTAACCCTGGTGGGTACTTAATCAATCAATTGGAATGTAGCATCGACGCGTTATATTTGCGTCCAAGATGATTAAAAGCGATTTGAATTTTAATCGTGATTGAAATCCTACGATTTTCTCTAGGAATATCTAACGTCTTTTCCTCGACTGCCTCCAAGTTCAGATTATCGATGCTTCGTCAAGAAATCGCTGCGGAGTCAAATTTGACTAATGTTGCGCAACGATTGAGTGATTTCTCAATAAATCCCTTTCTATCAGTGTTCAGCGATTTCTCCCACATGGAACTACTAGTGCGTGACATGGCGTTTAATCGCTCCGGAGTCGCTGATTCTTCGTTCCAGCAAATAGTATGATCAAAATGACCTTCTCAGAAGTAAATTTTCCGCTTTCTTTCTCAGAATTTTCACGGCGTTTTGCTTTAGCCCAGATTCGAGCAGAATTCGAACTTAAGCGTCCTTGCTAACCCTTCTCATACACTGGAATCCAGTCTTTTGAACACTTTGGCAGCGATTGTGATTCAGCGCGGAAGAGATCATGGCATTCCAGCCTATTCCCGATGGCGAAAGCTCTGCGGCCTCACAGAAGTTCACAATTTCTCAGCGCTGGAAGGGATTTGGTCACACGAGGACATTGAGCGGATACAAAGCGTTTACAGGTAAGTGCCAGCAGCGATTTTGAATCAAGGGAATCAGTTCAATTTGGAATTGCAGCGCAACTACTACACCCAATTAGCATAATTCAAAACTGGTGTCTACTAGCAATTTTACAGCATTTTTCGTTCTTAAGTTCTTTTGATGACGTTGATCTCTACGTTGGAGGCATGGCTGAAATTCACGGCTCAAATGCCACCGTTGGACCCACCTTTGCCTGCATTTTGGCTGACCAATTTTCACGGTCACGTAAAGGGGACCGTTACTGGTTCGAGGGCGACATTCAAATCAAGGCATTTACTTTGGGTAACCAAATCTGTTCTAAAATACTTTCAAACAAAAGACGCTTAAAAAATCCAATGAAAATTTTCTAAACTTTTTTTAAAATCAAATTCTACGTTTTTCCAGATCAGTTAAGGTCCATCCGGCGCGTGACCCTTGCGAGCCTCCTTTGCGGCATTTTTCAAACGCTTGGAGCGATTCAGGGTCAAGTTTTGAGGGAGTCGTCAGAGGACAATTTGATTCAGCCCTGTTCGACGCTGGCAGCGTCCAGCGTCCTCAATTTTACGGCCTGGCAGGAAGATAAGCCCATTCCTGGCATTCAAATTGTGTTGACAGACGGATCTGTTGTGGCTTAATTTGGATAATAAAAAACAGAAGCTAATTACAGTTATTAATTAATACGAAGGGCCATCGTACATTGACCAGTTTTTATGAGGCTTCCCGTGGGAGTATCTGAGTAATTCATTCCCACAATTTGCAAATCAGAAACCACAACTTGTGGCTTTCGGAGTGAAGTGTCTTGAGATAGCTGGAGAAGTGCCTGGAGAAGTGACTGGAGTGGGTCAGAGCCTAAAGTTGCGAAACTTGGCCTAAGGAGAAGCAGTAAAGCACGGTTATCTTTCTCTTAATTAAATCAATTCTAAAGAGGGCTTTAGGTTAAGTGCTCATCCAACACCAACAGCGATTAATCTTAAGAGGCCTGGACAGGCTTAAGAACAAAAACAAACAGACGCATCTTCATTCAATAAACATTGTGGAGAGATTATTTGAGAAATACAAAGAAGGTGCAAAAATCTTGCTAAGCAAAGTTTTTGCATGTCTGATCTTCAGTGCAAATTGTACAATTGCGAAATTGTTGAGTTCCTGCAAATTATTTGCTTTCGAGCAAAATATTTTAACGTGAAATTACAATAGCTTTTTTTTTAATAATGAAAGTGTGTTCATGGAGTGTGCTGCTGGGAATGGCGGTACTATTCTGGTGAGTTGTAAAAAATTTTGCTTTTACTCTTAAAAGATTGTTGAAATTTTTTTTATATTTTATGTTTTTTTTTGTGAAATTTCTAGTCAATTTCACAATGGGAAGACAACATTTGTGATTCGCAGGGCTGATGACGCTGACAATTTTGACTTGCATCCAAGGAGTCGTCGCGCTGCGGTGGAGATCCCGACCAATTACAGCGCTATTGAAATTCCACCAAGCTCTAGCGGTAGAAATGTTTGTTCAAATGCTTATTCTAAAATTGATTTTTAAAATTTCGATTTTAAAGGTCCGCTCAATGTCAAGATGTCCATTGTCATTATGAACTTGAGGGATATCAAGGAAATTGGAGAGGTAGTGGTGGATTTTTTAAACACTATTTTAAAACAGTGTTTTTTGAACACATGTTCTAAATTTTTAGGAATTGAGTATTGAGATGAACATTCGTATTTACTGGAAGGATTCACGCTTGTCACACCTCGTGGAACACCTTGTAAATTCACCTTCAGAGTCAACCGAGGCTGAATTCATTCTGCTGCCAGTGTCAACGCTGAAAAGCATTTGGGCCCCTGACCTCTTCATTGGTAACTTAATTGTTATTTAATTACTTAATTTAATTGCTAATGACTCTGCATCTTCTAAGAAGCACTTTCTGCACAGATCATGTGAAGAAAGTGGATCAACCAACCATCATGGGTCAAACGGCGTCTCTCCGCATGTACCCCGATAATACTCTCAGATATTCCGCTAGGTGACCTTTGACCTTTCCTGAATAAAACTTTCTCAATTAAAAATTAACTTTAATTTGCAGGTTGACAATTATAATTGCTTGTCCAATGGACTTTCATTATTATCCAGCAGACACGCAGCGGTATAGACGAACAAACTAAAATAGGCCGTTGCAAATAACGAGTAAAACTAATTATTTTTTTTAGATGTCACTTTGACGTGAAAAGTTGTAAGTTACTCCTCAAAATTTATTTTTAAATATATAAATTTATAGACCAATTACCCCAAGAAATCGTTTGCAATTTTAGAATTTTGAAGAAAAATTCAACATTAAATTTGAATTTTGAATAAGTTTCCTTTTAAAAATTGTGTTTTTTAAGACGCCTATTCGGATAGAAAAATGGTGTTAGCGTGGAGAGACAAAAATGGAGCGTATTTTGGCGAGGCAATTGATCTGCCAAACTTTTTCACGAAGCTGGACAATCCATCTGCATTCAGTCAGAAGACGCAATCAGGTAGAGTTAATTGCAATTAACACTTAATTAGTGCATCTAGTGCATTAATTAACCTTAATTAATTAACTTTAATTACAAATGGCACTCTCAGGGCGAAGTTTCAAACTTTTAGGCAACTCCTACTCGGCCCTGCGCTTCAGCGTCCTCCTCACGCGCAAGCAGAGCTACCACTTGATGCAGACCTATTTGCCCTCAATCGTACTCGTCGTCGTGTCGTGGCTGTCGTTTCTGATCAACATTGAAGCGGCGCCTGCGCGAACCACGGTTCTCATGACCTGCCTCCTCACACTCATCGCCATGTTCTCATCCGTCAGGTGAGGTCAAGAGGTCAACGTCCTGTTGATTGATCTTCTAATTGCTCCTTTAATTTACCTTTTAGGCAAAGCACACCGAATGTCTCCTATGTCAAATTTATCGATTTGTAAGTGGCACTGTTTTCACCTCACGATTCACGGTGTTGTTGCGCTCTAAAAAAAACCGTTGAGGATTCTTTATTTCATATCAAATGAAAATTATGGAAAATTTCCAAATTGTTAATGAGCGCTGCAAATAGATTTTCTGATAGAATTTCTAAAGCGATTGAATCGCTGTAAATGTGAACGGCGTTTGTATTGATTCTAGCTGGATGTTCACATGTGTGATGTTCGTGTTCATGGCCCTGATGGAGTACACCTTAGTTTTGAAGTAAGCTCTAATTAAGTATTTGATTTTCAATCAGCGATTGGATTAAAAAATTTTTTTTTTTAAATTACAGAATTAAAAGTATGAAGTTTAAAAGCAAGGAACCGGAAGTGCCAAAATCGCTGCGGCCAGCGTCGCGTGAAATTGTGACTCCAGTGTACTACCCAAACACAGTTCCCGTAAGAGTCAAATAAAGCGCTCTGTATTTGACGTTTGTAATGACAACGGTTCGCGGGTCTTAACTTTACGTCTTGGTTCCAGCACCGCGGCGTTGCGAATCCAAGAGCGCTTCAGGGGCAAGTATTCCAGGAAATCGAGTTGACAGCCTACGGAACACCGTGGCAAGGCGACACGGGGGAGCACGGCGGAGGCACCGTGGGGGATTCCGTACCCCGAAGACCATCGCTTGGTCTTCCTGGAGAGCGAGAGAATTATCCAGGAATGTATTCCAGGCCACTGCCGCTCAAGCCATCGGTTCCCAGTGAGCCACCCTCACCACCACACGCCGCTGCCCCACCACGCCCCACCAGAAACGAAGAAATAATTGCCAAGGTGGAGCTGAGGGCCTCAATCATTATCCCCTTTATGTTCGTCATCTTCTGCTCGTTGTATTGGCCGTGGATCCTCATTAGTTCTGAATACTTCGAGCACGCTGGTGGTTCTGAATTGTAGTTATTTTCAAGTTTCATTTTTTAAGTGTTAGAATAAGTTTTAAAATTTAAATTAGATTTAAAATAAAATTTCTTGTACTGTTTTGATTGTTCTTTAATTTTGTAACTATTACTTGGATTTTTTGGACAATTTAATTTCCTTTTTTAAAGTTCGCAGTATAAGTTCCGGTATTTATGTTGGCAGTATTTTTGGTTCGCAGTATATTTTAAGTTCCAGCGCTTTGACTTTTAGTGCATCCAGCCCGTTAGTGTGTTCCAAATTAATTTTACAAAGTTCAAGAGCTTTCCAAGTATTCCAGGCGGAGTTCGGTATATCGGAAATCGACTGGATAGTTTCGAGAATTGCTCAATTGCAGCATCGTGACAGGAGACGAAGAACGTTTT
Organism: Bilobella aurantiaca; assembly: GCA_021029175.1. Taxonomy (NCBI): domain Eukaryota; kingdom Metazoa; phylum Arthropoda; class Collembola; order Poduromorpha; family Neanuridae; genus Bilobella; species Bilobella aurantiaca. The sequence continues at coordinate 13,389 of VYYI01000825.1, forward strand.
GAACCACCGTGGAAGCACTGTGTCAACCCACGGTTTTCCAAGAAACTTGTCCATGATGCCATGGTCCACAAATATGGCGCAGAGGATGACCAAAAGTAGAAAAATACACGAGATATAGACACCATATTTGCCGGAGCCTGAGGAAAAAAAAAAGTTAAGTTAGAATTACAATTAATTTTTTTTAATCAAATCTAAAAATTATTTAACATTTAATTTTAACTGACGTGAAACCACCTCCGAAAATGAGCACGGTGGAGTTCGATTCCAGGAACTTCCGGCACGGTCAGCGGTTCCACGGTTTCCGGTTCCAGCGTCGGCATCAGAAATTCTGGGATTTGGTCCATTATTTGTAGTTCCAGCAGAGGACACGGCAAGTGCTGCTGCAGCTTCAATTTCAGCGCTGCCAGTACTCGAGCCAGTAGCGACAGAATAGACTGGCACTTTATTTTGAGACATATTTCCAGCGACGCTATGACTTTCACCGAGTTTCGAGAACCAATCATCTACAAACGCAGCGATTTTAATAATAAATGTCAAAATCTTGCTGGAGTCGGCAAACTTTGTCAGCGATTTTGGAATCTCATGTAAAAACAAATCGAACCTTTGTCGTGTACTGTCGGTGAAAGGAGGCGGTGATCCACAAGTGGGGCTTCTGGTAACTGAAGTACGGAACCGCGGCGGCGTGGCATCGCTTCAGGGTTACGTCCGTACTCACTTTCCATGGCTTCAGCTACTGGTTTTGACGTAGATGTTGACGTCTTACTTTTACGTTCCGTTGATTTACTGACTGGAATCGGCTTTTTCAACGCTGAAATCGGCCGTTTGGGATTTTCGACGCTTTCAAGTAAGCGGCCTGTTTTCAAAATGATATTTCGGAAAAGTTTGTAAAAAAAAAATCAGCACCATTGCTTACGCTCCGCTTCGATCATTGCACGCTGCATTTGAAGAGTGACGAAATAAACGTTCTTTGCGAATTGACGCGAGGTCGCAACGGTCCATTTCATTGGATGAACGTCAAAGAGCGTAAGCAGCGATGGACTCAGAGGGTTGGACTGCATGTTCAAATACTCGAGATTGCTCAATTTGGAAATTGACAAGGGGAGGAGCGTAATCTAAAAAACTTGAAAATTAGGACCGTGTTCAAACAGTGTTGGAAATCTAAATCATAAATTGAAATTACCCGATTGAACGGCACTGAAATCTCTTTGAGGCGCGTCCAATGACCGATGTTCTCCGGGAGGGCGACCAATCGGTTCCGTGCCGCGTCCAATCGCTCGAGAATCGGAAGAGAGGTGACCAGCGACGCCGGAAGCTCTGTCAGCCGATTATCGTCCAGCTCAAGGGTCACGATATGGCCAAAGGTCATCATGGCCGGAAGGGTCCTCCAACCTCTGCCACTCAAGCTAAGGGTACCCTTCTCTGCCTCTTCTTCAACTCCAGTCACATTCTTTTCCACTTTAAGGTTCCTTTTTACAATCATCTTAAGGGCCAGAGTTTAACAATTAAAAAAAAATAAGGGTGGAATGGAGGCCTTAGAAATTTGGAAAAGGCTGAAAATCAAACTTACTTCAATATGAAGTGGTACTTCATATACACACACCTAACACCAATAGCAACGTAAAATCAGTTAACGGAAGTGATTAATAAAAGTACTTAAAAATTATTAATAATTATGATTTGATTATAATAATTAGTTTACCCTAGAAGTTTACATCCTTCCGTCGAGCATGTACAAAAACAGACATCTTTACGTTTAAAAAAAACAGCAACCTTGTCATTCGTGAACTAATTTTTTAGTTATTATAAGTCGCAGATGTTTTTAATAAATCGCTGATCAAATGGTTTAATTACAATTAGCATAAAAATTTATTTAAATGCTCTAACAATTACAATCAATTCACTAATTAAAACGAAGAGAAGCGTCATCGCATGATTTTGACTTGGTGAAGGGCGCCATCTCCTGAGAATTCGAATGAAGCCTTTCCCTCCTTTTTGTTACAATAACAAATGAACAACTGATTTATTTTTAATTTTGAGTTAATTGCGTTTCACTAATTAACTAAAACCAATTTAAACATTAACAATCTTTACATGCATAAAGTATTTGGACCAACTTAATTTAACGCACGTTCGGTTCCCTCCGAACGCCATCGAGAACAACGCTGCTGAAGCTGAAGTAGCTGGAGAGAATTATTGGTAAAGTTGTTAATGGAATTGTTGAATTAATTTTAATTAAAGGCCTTCAATTAACTGATTTAATTAGATTTAGCAAATGGAGCGAGCCAATGCCAATGGACGTTACCTCTCAAGATCAACTCAACAGCTTTCTACTTCACGGGAAAAGACTCCAGAGGAAGGGAACGGACCATTTTCAACTGCGTCACGGCCAGAAAGCCACGGTGGAAGTCCTCCGTCAAGTGCATTCCTTACTCCCGGAAGCGGAAGCAGTGACAGTGTCACGGAAACGGCGGACTACCTAACACCGGTTCTAGTATCAGCGCCAGTGTCCCAGCACAACGCTCCTCTTCCTCTTCTCCCTCAAAGTCAGACATTGGACTTGAGCTTGGTCACTCGCCGACGTCTTCCTTCGGTGGCAACCTTGGAACAAGAAAGCCAAGCTAGCAATATCGATGATCCCGCTTACAAAGCACACTTTCTTCTCTCCGCTCCTCTTCAACGAGAGTTTAGTGGAATTGAACAAGGCGTTGAGCATAGTGGGAAGTCGGCGAATTCGTCTCAGTCTCGGTCTGGAGATCCGCCGCCATTCTACGCTTATCCCAATTGGCACTCCCTGGGCCCTGGCAAAACTCTGCCGCCACCTTTAGCTCATGGAAACAAGAGAGAGAAAAGTAGCTCTCCGTCCGGTCTCTCACAGTCGTCAATCGTTTCCGGTATGGAATGGGACCCTTCTGCTGATTTGGACCTTGCACATGTCAACTACCGCAGGCACCGTCATCCACCTGTGACGAATAAGTCAGATGAAAGCGGCTCCTTCTCCCTAGGAATCGTTCCTCCATCTCCCCTGGATCATGTCGACGAGGGAAAACGCAGTATTAGCGAGGTAGAGCAAAGGTTGCGCTAATTTTCTGCACTATCATTTTTGAGAACTTATTTACATTTGATTATGGTTATTATAGGAAGGATCAGGAACTCAAGTAATTACTTCCAGGACAGTTCCAGAACACACGGCATCCTCGAGCCGTAGTTGGAGGGACTCTGTTTCGGTAGAAATTACCCTTGACCCACCTACGAGACCCGCATATGCGCATCCCCGATCCAAAAGCGAGCTTGGGAATCATCCTCTTCTGATTGTCGATCGAGGGGTGCAAACAGGCCGATCGATTAATTCACTGCATTCAAATTCAAGGGTTAGCAATGCAGAACGGAAAAGCGACCAGTCCCGTCCGCACAGCCACCGTGTTTCACAACCATTTCAACCCAATGCGCGCATGCCCAGTTCAAGATCTGCAGGACCAGTTTCCAGTGACGAGACATGTTGTAGCAGTGGAGATGTATCTCAGCTGACTCCAACATGCAGCTTCATTAAGCACTTGACAGGTTCCGGTGCTCATGTATCTGACCCAACCCTCCTTGCAGCGATTCACACTCATCGACGTGAGCATATTGGAAATGTGAAACGAGAGCTTCGGAGGGTGCAAGCATTAAGCCAGTGCGTCTTACTTTTTTTTAATTTAAGAACTTAGATTACTAATTTCCTTTGGTTGTTTGTTAGACTCCTTTGCGGACGCACGAGTGATGATTCGGCGCTTTCAAAATCCAGTAAATCCAGCTCCGAAAGTTGCGAACGAATTCGTCCAGAATCTGCACCCAAACCACGCTCCATTCACCATCGAGAGAAAGATAAGTATGGCACTCAATCCTCAGTGATTCAAGAAGCGAAGCCTGTACGAACAAAAGAATGCGAGTGCAAAGACACTTCTTCGGCTTCAAACACAAAGCCTGTGAGCCAAGAAACTCAGAAGGTGGAGGAAATTCTAAAGGCTTTTCGTCAAATGCTGGAGAATTTGGTTCCTGGAGCAACAGTTTCACTTCCGTCAAATGGACAACGCTCCAGTCATTCGTCTCGTCTTTCAAATAATGCTGATAAGTCTGGAATGGAACGGAGGAGAAAATGTGAGCCGCCAATCAAAGCTCCGATTGGATACTTCCTATCACTGCCTTCAGGAAAAGGGAAAATGTTCAAAGTGCATGAGACCCGTCAACGCGAAGCGTCGACAAGTGATAAGGAAAATGAAGAGGCTGATTTTGAAGATGATCTCGAGGAATCTCTTTCCAGAATTAATTTGCAGGTGGATTAAAGCATTTAACCGAATTAATTAATTTAAACTAATCATCAACAAATCTTTGCTTTCTTTCTGAAGTTCTCTATTTTTTATTTAGTATTTTTTAGCAATCTTTTTCAAATACAGGAGATTCTAGAAGAAAGAAACTCTAGATTTTTGAAGCGAGCCAATGAGAGGCGAAAGCATTTAGCGCATGTTCGAGAGGTGCGTCAAAAGAGAGCCTTGATTACGAGGGATTGGATCGCCAAGCATGGAACTGAAGAGATGTCTTTACTTGAGTCAGTTCTTCCAAGCAAAGGTTAGAAACGAAATGGTGGAAACGTCATTCATGTTATTTGACATACAAAACTAAATTTATTTCTCGTTAAATCAAGCCCCTCGATTAATGTCGTCCAAGGAAATGCGGAAGCAGACTGAGAAGAAAGTTGTAAATCTTCCAGAAAATTTGGAGAAGAAGTTAAGGCGCAAAGCGGAAGAGGAGAAGGAAACGAATCGACAACTGTCGTCATATTTCTCAGCGGTACACTCTCAGTGGCTTAAAATTCTTATTCTGGTCTTTTCTAATTTCCTTCATTTCTTATATTTAGAAACTGAGTCGAGGCGTTCTGAAGGGCAAAGTAAATGTGGGGCTCAATCGAAGCGTTATACGAAATTGATAGAACTGACGAACTGAGTACACAAAATACTTTCAAGTACACCCTACAGCGTTTTACTTTTAAGGACGATGAGGACCTAAAGGAATTCAAAGAAAAATATAATACTCATTGTTCTAATTTTTGGTCTACGAATAAAGGGCTGTTCCGAAAATTACCCTTCAAGAATTTGGAAAATGCATCAAAACTGAAATTCTAAAATCCCAATTTGGACATTGGCAAGGATGCCAGACTCCCTTTTTAAGTGCAACGACCCTTCAAGGCCACCCTATTTGATGAAGGTGACGCTCAACATGATTCTTCAAAGATTTTATAACCGTAGCGTAGAAAGTCAGCGCCAGCCAATCATGCCGCGAGGTGACCTTGACTTGACCTTCCCTCAATTACCTTCATATATTTTACAGCATTTATCGCAAATTCCTCATTCCTCCACATGAGCTTTACACATTTGAGCAGCACGGAAAGTGGAACGCCTCCAACCACTATCTGGAAAATTATTTTCTACTATTTGTTTCATTTGAACTTAGGCTTCTTGAGGTGAAGTACTTCAGTCTCTGTTTCCGATCTATTCCGTGAAAGGCAGCCTCATAGTTCCCTCAAAAAGATACTTTCCTAGAATGTCTTGGAAGTGCAGCGTATTCACCGTCGACCAGACCAAACCGAACAACGAGGCGTTCATCGGGAAGGACTACGCATTGGAATTATCAAAGCACCCATTAAGCGGACCAATAAGCGTCGAAATTCGGGCGGTGAACCATGAGTTTTTACAAGGTAATGTTAAGCTCAAGTGTATTTGAGAAATAATTTGGAAATCAATAATCACAATTTGGACCTATTGCCATTTCTGTAGACATGCGTACTAGGGTCACGAAGTTGACTACATATGTGATGGCAGATATTGCCAAAGGGTCCACCGCCAATTCATTCAAATATAAGGGACGCAATGACGTCGGAGCGTCTTCTTTCACGCTCACTGCAGGGACGTCAATGTACCGTATTTACTTACAGGATTCAACCGGTAAGCAACAAGTACCCTCCTCATCAACGAACAATGGTCAGCGTCCCTTCATATCTTTGTCTATTTAGAATATGACGAAGTGCTCGCTAAGTGGGACAAGTTTGTCAAAGAAGGTCGTGTGGACAAATTGGTAAGTTTAGAAAATGTTTTGCAAATTGACTTAAGAAATGCATGGGCGGTGGCTTAAACGGTATTTTTGCGGTTGCAAGATTTTTGGTAATTACAGGGGATCGAGATGCCTTTGACTTTGAGGGGGAAACAACCAGATTTCGTAGTTTTTAGCTTAACGCTGTTTTAAAAATTAGAACGAATTTTAGTTTCACTTGGTGATTGAATCTTTTTCCATCTTTCCTCCAGTCTTATCTAGTTTTTTAACGCTTTCCTTTCTCTCAGCACTGTAAAAAGCTTTTGAAACGTTCACGAAGCATGCGATTTATTTCCTTTGCATTTCGCAATACATTCGCTTCGATACAAGTGTTGTATTTACTTTTGAAGTTTTTCAACGTTTTTTTTAACTATACTCAATCAGATACAAGAATAAAGAAGACTCCCTCCTTGCCGGCCTCCACTCAACATGATGTTCTCCTCCAAAATTTAATTAGTTCAATTCAATTAATTACCTCAATTAATTAGCTTATATATCCGTTGTGAGAGGCAACGGGGAACAAATTTAACGTTGTTCTTTTGTTACACTTAAATGTTTGTAAATCATAATCAAATAATGAAATGTAATTTGATAAATTTTTGGCTAAAAATGTATAGATTTTTGAAGAAAAGTCTTTGTTAAAATCCTTTCAAAATTTGTAATATTTTTTCAATTTCTAATATTTCTAATGATGTCGGCTGACTCGGATGTAAATCAATTGAGATTCTGGAACCTGTCAACTACGGTATGCATAATTGAAGCTCACTTCTTGTAACACGACGATTAATGTCCGTTTTCTAAATTCACTTGTTTTAGACAAGAATTAAAGACACAATATTTGGAAACTTAAATTTTATTGATTTAAAAAACTGTCGCCTGGTCGCTGCCTCATGGAACGACTACCTAATTTCCTCTTCCTTTTTCAAATCTGGAATTTTTTACGTTTCTCTCGGAGCAAATAGTCAAGCCATTTTGAACAGCACCACAGTGCAATGGAGTCACTTCCGCTTCGAACTGTTCGAGGCCTCGCACTGTCCAGAATCCTTTTGGACGCCATCTTCCAAAAACCCCTTTTCAAACCTCCGCGCCCTTGAATTCAAACAGTGTTTCATCAGTTGGCACCTTTTAAAAAAAGTCCTCACGCTCACGCCCCACCTCCACAGTCTCCTCTTCAATCGCTCCATTTTCACGGACGCTGAAATCAAGCCTCTTCCAGCCACCCTCGCTCTCACCCCCAAGGAACACCAAGCCTTTCTCCAGCGAATTTCCAGGCTCCAGACACTAACGGTAACAGACGCTGGAGAAGTGACGGGATTGGTTGAAATCCTGGACAAGATGCTGCTCTACGAGGCCAAGAACTTGACGACGCTGAAAGTTGAGTACAGGACGGGTCAGTGCCGGCGAAGCGAAGACGCCGTGCGCTTTCTCCAAGTTCTGTCGGAGCTGATTCTTGGAAGCAAGTCGACGCTGCGGAATTTGATTTTAAATATTCGAAACACGGAACTTTTGAACAATTTCCTACAGTTTGTGCTCATGCCGATGCAAGCTGTCGCACATGCGTTTCAACTCCACGTTTTCAAATTGGCGCAACCGCTTCCAGAAGGCGACAATGCGTCAATCTCAGTCGACGCAAGTCGATTTCTCGTTCACTTTGGAGACTTTCTTAGAACGCAGCGAAGTCTTCAGTCGCTAGCTTTTCCAAATTTAATGAATCTTGGAGCGGCAGAAAGTAGGCGATGGTCAGTGCTAGACCATACGACGAAACACCTGGAAAAGCTCCGCGTTCCAGGTAAAGATCAAATTCTAATTGATCAGCGATTATTTGATTTTTTTTAAACCTTGTTTTAAAAAATCATCCAACGCAGGAGCGATGTACCTGAGGAGAAATATGCTCAAGACTTTTCACAATTTGAAAGTACTCTTTATTGGTGAAAAGAATCTGGGAAATGCGTCGACGTTTCTACAACCTACGAAATTTGTGGTGGATCGTGGCGGCATGGCGAAGCGACACGGTACCAAGATGGAGGCGCTGTCAATCTACGCCGCCACGGTCTACGAAAGTGGAAACTTGTTCCACATTTTAGAGAAGTTTCCCAACTTGACAAACTTTGAGTTCAACGGCCTTCGACCCATTTTCAATGACAAGGACATTCAGGCCCTTATTCAGTACGCTCCGGCCCTCAGGCATCTCAGCATAGTCCACTGTGACCTGGTCACGGACAAGGGGCTGACGGGAATACCCTTGGAGACCTGCCACGACATGCTGAGGTACTCGACCGTGTATATTGACGATATCAAGGAGACGAAGAGCTTGGGCACCGCTGGGTCACCGTTGTCGAATCTTAGGCGATTGGTTTCGCTTCAATTAATTGGAACGGCCCAGGTCACGGATGTAGGGATAAAATTTGGGCTGGAATTTCAAGATCTGCGAAAAATCCAGTTGCCGTTTTGCAAAAGGGTAAACAAAATTTTCAAAGCGATTCAAAGTCGTCATTTAAAAAAATGGCTCACATATACAGATTACTAGCTGGGGTATTGAGCAACTCGGATTCCAGAACCCATGTCTCGAATCGCTGATTTTGAGTGGTGCCACAGAGGAGACAGCGATTGGCCTCGCAAAACTTGCAGTGAATCACAACAGACTGGTAAAGGAGCAGTGTAAAGTTCAGGTAGACTCCATCGCTTTTCAGCGATTTTCAGTGTAAAGTTATAATGATAGCAAAAGTTACTTCTTTTGCAGACCATTAGAAAGGTGGACGGAGACATGATTCACCCAACGCTGCTCCATGGAATAATTTGGAATAACTCGAATTAAGAAAAATAAAAATTTTGAGTTTTAGTTCATTAAAATAAATCAGTCACTCGATTTTTTTAATTAAATAAAACGCTAGATCTGGTCCACGAAAAACATTTTAAATGGTTTATTAATAATTGAATAAGAGCTTTAGAGATATTAAGTTTTGTAAACTTTCCTTAACTTACGTAGTGATGATAATTTATGTGAGTAAACGGATATATGACAATCGTTGACTTAAACCGGTTTATAGTCCAATTTGGATTCCAATTTCTTATTATCTGCAACTTTCCGAGCCGCCTTCATGAAGTCTTCTTGAATGACATAGTCACGCTCAGCTCGAATGGCGAAAAGTCCGGCTTCAGTGCAAACGTTGCGTAAATCAGCCCCGTTGAACCCATCCGACAATTTCACGACAGCTTCATGATCTGTCGAAAAACAAAAATCAAGAGTTGTTTTCAACGAGTCCAGTGTAGACCGAAATATAGTTCAGAACTCACCAATTTCACCGTGCTTGGCAATTGGACGAGCATGGATTTTCAGAATTTCCAACCGGGCCTGCTCATTTGGAAGCGGAATTTCGATTTTTCGATCAAGTCGTCCAGGACGCAAGAGTGCGGGATCCAAAGTGTCTGGACGATTGGTAGCCATGATCATTTTGACCTGAATTTGTGACAAATAATTAGACAATTTGTATACGTTTTATGGAACATGAATGCTTACTTGGCCCAAAGAATCAAATCCATCCATTTGATTCAAAAGTTCCATCAGAGTTCGTTGAATTTCACGATCGGCAGACGTGCCTTCGGAGAATCGTCGTCCACCAATTGCGTCAATTTCGTCCATGAAGATGATACAAGGTTGATGATCTCGAGCGTAATTAAACATTTCACGAATCAAACGCGCACTCTCTCCGATGTACTTATCCACAATTGCACTTGAAACCACCTTGAGACAAAAAGTAATTACGATGAAATATTGGCTTATATTTTCAGCTAGTAAAATACCTAAACATACCTTCAGGAAATTAGCATCCAATTGCGAAGCTACGGCCCTGGCCAGCAGTGTCTTTCCAGTACCTGCACAATGACGAAGAATTAAGATACTTGCTTACGGGGCTCGTTTATTGTATGGTTTGAGAGTATTTTACCTGGAGGGCCAAAGAGCAAGCATCCCTTTGGTGGTGTGATTCCAACGCGAAGAAACAGTTCTGGGTTCATCAAAGGAAGCTCAATCACCTGGAACGAGAAGGATTTTACTCCAAGTGAACTTTCAATAAGAGGGAAGAAACAATACACTACTTTGGCGTAATGATGTAATAATGATGATTTAGCACTGTTTATTAGTTTATAATTCACCTCACGCAATTCCCGGATTTGCTCAGAAAGACCGCCGATAGCAGAGTAGGTTACATCGCCAGGGTCTTCGTGACTCATGTTGTACACCAATGGATCAACTTCTCTCGGTAAATATCTGTGAAAATTAGTATACAATACTTCACACCGCTTACGATTAGAAGACAAAGGCATTTCATTTTCACCTCATTATTGTCAGAGTCGTCATATCCAGTGCTACACGCGTCCCACTCTTTAGCTTTGCTTTATCCAACTGCCTTCTGCATCCCACCACATATCGCGGCCCGTTCGTCGCCTTCACAATGAACTTATCTTCTGTCAGCTGCTTAAGCACTTCGCCAACAATCTAACCATATAATTGTAAGAAAACTACAAACGGATTAATTGAGCAAATGTGAAAGCTAACCTGTCCAACGCTTTGAAGAGCTTTCAAATCATTCTCAGATTTATCGTACTGCTTCGTTAGCTCCTTCAACTGGTCTCGCACTACAAATACCATTAAAACATTCCTGCAACACGATTAACGTCAATCCCATCAATCGTTTTTCTTACTCTCTTTGAGTCTTCCATCAACTTCACGATGTTCACCGACCTTCCTTCGATACTCGGCAATGGCCCTCTCTCGAACGGGATCTCCGATTGGAGCAGGCGATGCTGCTACAGTAGCCATGGCTAGGTGAAGCTTCTTAAACTTACTAATTAACTTTAACGTTAATTAGTGGGTAATTGGTTAATTTAATTAACTTTAAATCGAGGAGAAATGCCACTGAATGATGTAAGTAAAGTACTTTTTAGCCGAGAGATTTGTTTGCCTTTACACTCAATTGTAATTTGAAATTTGCCGAATCACCCCATTTTCCCGCCTTTTTCAATTTTTCTTACAAACCACTTTTCATTTTTCAACACAATAACGGTTCAAAAAAAAGAGAAACTAATTGCGCAAATGATTTTAGTAAATAATTTAATTTAGTACAATTGACTGCTATTATAAAGGTTCCTGATTTTTTTTTCAAAGCAGAGTAAAAATAATTTAAAGAAACATATGAAAAATTCGCTTGTACTGTTTAGACTATACAATTTTTGTTGCAAATTATTCGACTATGTATAAAACACAAGAATTAATCATTACTCATAATAAATGATTTAATTTTCAAATAGCTTCAGAATTAGATTTTTTTTTATAATATTCACTGAAAACGCAAGGCGAGAGTTGAGAATTAAATCTTGGTAAAATTTTACAGCAAAATTTACTGACAAAAAATGCGTCCAATCTAATGAGGACACCTTTCAGAAAGAGGCGATTTAAAAATAATAGTTTAGTGACTTTGTGCATCATTCATACTTATTGTAATTTAACTTTTTTTCAATATCACAAGTACTTTCTCCAAGTCCATGCTAGAGCGGATATGCGTCCTTTTTTTCTAACTTTCATCCCCATACGCACAAAATAGAAATCTAGCGTTACCGTAAATATTCTTCATATTCACCCTCCTTATCCTCCCATAAAGCTAACGAGGAGAATGTAACCTCTATTATGAAAAAAAGAGCTTCACT